>CAJFCO010000125.1:59599-70993 GCA_904066015.1 Synergus gifuensis | reverse complement strand
GAGGAAGCAAATCATATTTGCTTACAGGAAGCAAAGTGCTCATTGAATGAGCACAAAAGTTGATACAACTTCGCAGCTAGTTTCCAAAATGTTCGTACATTTAAGACAACATTATTTATTTTCTTGATTATCGATTGCACAAGGAGAAAAATATACCTGACATGCAGAAAAGCAATTATTTCATTTCTTTTTATTCATCTCCGTTAAAAAGCACTAATCAGGGATGCGTTTATTTCACATAAACGCAACTAAAAACTGAAGCAAATGCGAGGCGGAAAGAGATAAAAAGTAGGTGAGAAGTCGACAGTGGGAGCTTTCAAAGGCAAAGAGAATACCCGTATTTAAAACCTTTGTTCGCACACCTTTTGTGGTTTAAAGATTTTTCGAATTTGTTTGACGAGGATTAATCTGATCCGCGAAATTATTCCCGGATTTATCTAGCAGTAAATGAAAGCTCAATAAAAGCCAAAATCTAAAGAGATAATAATTATTACATAACTTATGTTTTCATTAAGGCGAAAATAAGTCATTTCTGATTACCACCAACTTACCGACCTTAACTCACATTAGTTCTTATAATTGGATTGATGCAGTAATGCGGTCTCCAAAGAGGTCAGTACAAATCTTCCTTTCGACTGTGCTGACATTTTCCTACGACGTGAAACTTTCCTCGTTTCTTGTCCAAAGACTGCAAAATTGTCAAGTTTCCTTCAGTCTTAATTTACCATCAATTACTTTAATCCCTTCTCTCTAAGGAAAATCTCTCAAACGCACTCTAAAGTGTAAAAAAAAGTGAGGGTGAAATTCATAGGAAAAACAAACAGTTCAACTATATAAAATACTTTTATTTATACATATTCATAGCAAATATTGTGAAATCAGAAATAAAAACTAAATAATGATTAGCAAAAAAATATATTTTTCCGATATAAATATAGATACTTTAGAGTCGAAAGAAATTTTAGAAGATTAACATGAGTGTAAACAAGGAAAGTGTAAATGTACTCACCTTGGGACTGTTTATATTCTTGGGAAGAATTAATATTTCGTAGTAAACCGAACAGATGATAGTTAAATGGTATATGATTGGAAGTCAAAATGTTAGGTAAAATTCGCAAAAATTATGGAAGGCCAGTTTATAAGAGTAAATCGGCCACAGTTATCAAATGATAATTCTTGTCGACAAGGTGTTACTCGACATAATAGAACTCGACCAGAAGTCTTCGTTATTGACTGTGAAAACGGTGAAAATTATGATGTGAACTACCAATCTCTTCACCGAAGAACGAGCATTAGTACGCGGAATATTGTCATTGACAGAAAAGGTAAAGAAGAAATGCAAATATTCAAGAAAGTTCTTTCTCATTGTAGGAATATATTCAGGGAAAGTTCATAAATATTTTAATTGTAGCCCTTTGTTACTGAGCAACCAGAGTATTAAACTAAACCTGATTTGATAAACACTTCTCTCCTCTCACTCGTTATCGCTTCTCTCATAAGACATATTATTATTATTTGTTTATAATTTTTATTTATTTCATGTCACATTTATAATTCTTTATTGGACTGTAAAAATTATAATAAATGAAAAGATATAACTTCATCAAGTGCGCCCATGTTTGATTGACTTTAAATACACAAAATTGGTAGGTGACAATTATATAAGCCAAAAAGAATAAGTGTTTGAAAAAGAAATTTTAACAAAAAGGCTTTTCAGCTATTGGAATAAAGGTTTACGAATCACCTAAAGTTTCAACGGACGGTAAACTGTTTGATGAGAACTTATGTAACACTTGTGGGGTAGACTTTGTTATACTGAGACCACAAAGCTCACGCACTTATAACATCAACGAAGCCAGAATTTTTACAATCTAAAGAACTGGTCTCCGTTTAAAATTGATCCATTAATCTACTGCAAAGAGAAAACATAAGAATAAATTTAAACTTATTGTTGTTAGCTTGAAAATTATGTTTAAGTTCTTTGAAAAAATACGTTTTCGCTACACTGTTAAAAATGTTTGCAAAATTAATATACTTTTAATATACATTTTGTAAAGTCATTTGCATATACCGTAAATTAAATTTAATATAAAACCATATTAAAATTAATATAGGGTATATTAATATTAATATAAATAAGATATATTAATATTAATATAAAGTATATTATTTCTAAAACATAATGGTATATTAAATTAATTGACGGTATATGCAAATGACTTTACTCACAGTATATTAAATTTTGATCAGTTTTTTTTTAACAGTGTAGCATTGCCCATTAATATACTTAAGGGCATGTGATACTTTACTATAAGAGCAAATTAGTTATACCAATTATACATTCATAATAATAAACATTTTTAGCTAATAAGAGTCAATAAACCTTCGTCTACATGAAACGAAAGTTTATTGACTCTTATTTACTAAAAATATTTATTATTATGAATATATAATTGGTATAACTAATTTGCTCTTATGGTAAAGTATCACATACCCTTAAGCGCCGAAATCTTTAGATCTATTAACAAATATTTCAATACTTATAAGACCAAAATTAATTTGGACACTATATGAGATTTTAATATTAACACTGTGCTTAATTTCCTCAGGGGTTGATCCTAGACTTTTATTGGGAGGTGTTAGTGGTGATCGCCAGACGTGGGAAGGTCGATATCACCTAAAGGAACATCGTCGTGCTGGAAAAGCGACATTTCAAGGCCAAGTTTACAACTTCTTGGAACGACCCACAGGCTGGAAGTGCTTCCTGTACCACTTTTCTGTGTGAGTAAAGATTCCAATTTCTACATAATTTAGTACAAACATCAAGTCAATTAACATCAAAGCATAATAAGCATAACTGAAATCTATGCAATATTTTCTCTCTACTTCAATAATTATAATATATAATAATATTGAAGTTTAATCCTATAAATTGGAAGAATATTGGTTTTAAACTTCTGCTAAAATTATTGAAAACGGTTCTTCTTTTTATGAATATTATATTTATACTTATATAGATATTATAAAGGCAGTTCTGATACATACAGAGAAAAGACTAAATTGCACTTTATTCGATATAATCTCGAGCAGAAATTTCTGTCTGAGACTATCAGTGTGGGTGCACGAGCAGAACATCCAATAGGCAATAAATTGCACCGGAAATTAATGAGATATTGGGCAGAATACTGCATCAATCTCTATTTTGACAGTTGATAAATAAGGTTGTTAATTTTGTAAAAGAAGATTAATGATCTATATTAAGAAAAGTCTATTTTCTTCGAAAAGGATATTCTACAATGTAGACTTGAAATATTGATGAATGCACATTGGTGAATGCTGAGCATATCGAGAGTTCCTTTTCCTTTCTGTGACATGAAAAGCTGACAATACATCGAGTTTATCTTAGTTCACGCTTAATACAGCTCTAACTCCATTGAATGCTATATTTGAATCTCCTATTTCAAATTTAATTTGAAGCTAAAAACCTTTATGAACTCTAAAATCAATTTATATAAAAGTATTACATTTACATAACTGAATTTTAATCTCTAGTCCCTACTCCTTTAGAAAAATCGGCTATCTGAAATAAATAATTTTTTTTTGAAAATTAAAGTAACTGAAATAAAATAACTAAAGTAAATTTGTGGTAGTTTGATTTTACGATCTGGAAAAATATTTTTCGTCTCTCGATGCCAGACGAAAATTCATGGCTGAATGAGGAATTCAACTTGGCAGAACAAAGAGAATGAGAAATATTACTACTACAGCCGACAGGGTAAATCCGTCTGACATTAAAGCAAAAGAAAATGAAATTTTCTTATTTAACCAATAAGAAAAGGAGAATATAAATCTATCATTTTTTATGTATTTCTGCATTACGAACGTGCTACTTTCTTTTGTAATTTTTATTCAAAAATCAGATACTGTTAGACTTGGAATTTTTAAGTAGTGACGTGTTATAATGGATTTAGTGAGATAGATGAGATCTTCAATAATTTTCCCAGGATAATTCTCTGCAATTTCAAATCTCTTTGAGTACGTCGTTAGAATAGTGAACAGAGTAACCGAATTTAGATATATATTCTCCATCTTATTAATATTTATTTAAAAATTTTTTATTCATTTTAAATGACCTGAAGTAAAAACTCAGGAAAAACTCTTTCTGTCATTAATACTTATCAACAATTAGAGATGAAATCACTTATCTCAAATGAAGAATTTGGATATTTTATCGTTTAAAGACAAAGGAAATTTGATTGATATTTTCATTGAAATTTACACCACTCCTTTGTGGCAATAATCGTAGAAGTTTAATTTAAAAATGATAATCGTAATTTGATATCGATGTTCATCCTCTCATGATTCCTAGTTAGTACATATTTCAGAAGTTTGAGATCGACTTTGAAATTGACATAGGTAGGGAGTAAATTCCATGCTGAACTACTAAAAATTTCATGCGTAAATCCACTTGTTTGGACAAATAGGTTTGAATATCGAATATTTTAGTCTTGACTTAACATATGCAATATGTATTCAGAATTTTGAAATATGAATATATTGCAGGTCGTGAGGCAGTTGCCTCAAAGGGATCTCAATACAAAGGGAATGTCATAAATCCATGAACATTGGGCACATGTGAAAAATAAATTGTACAGATAAAACTGTATATATGCAAATATGGAGCCAATAATATGAAACAATATAACGATTTCCAGGCTGAATTACATTTGCAACTGAAAGTTAGTAATAATTCTAATTTTAGATTTAAAAAATTGGAATATATGGAAAAAATCTCCTCTTGAAACTATTAAAATCGATTATTCATTTAATTACTCATGAAGTCCTTCTGAAATAAATAAGTACATATATCTACATTTTTATAAAACGTAATTTTTCAGAATATCATTCGACAAAATGAGAAAAAAAGTCTTCTCCCTTATCAGATAAATTGCTTTGGAATTACCAATTTTCAAACGACCCTCAAATTTCCACGTAAATATATAATAGAAAAATTATCTAAACTCTTTCCAAAGAATAAAAGACCACAAATTAATGTATATATTAAGTTTACTTTTTTTATCATCATTACAGTAAATGTTTAGGATATGCATAAATTATCATTCTGCCTTCGATTAACTGTCAATCGATATCTAAACTCCTAATCTGATTAAAAGGACGATAAAAAATAATGATATCCATAATAAACATGCTCGTTTTTATAAATTTTTAAGATTCTTACTTGCTACTAAAACTTTTTATTTTTAAATGGATTGTTTATTTCAGAACTAAATTTCAGGTAGAGACATATTTTTAAACAAATGTGGTAATTTAGGGATTAGGTGCTGTCTTTTTCTGAAGAAAAGTTGGTATCGATTATTAATGCCATTAGTGGCTGACTATTTATCTAGAGTATTCACTGTCCAAGTTTGGGTTAGAACACATAGATGGCAGGCCATACGTGGATGTTACTACTGCCTGGTCGGTATTCTATCTACACTACTTATCACGCTATGTTTCTAGCTGTGTTGCCTAAATGTCTAGCTGTTTTAAGCAACACAGTTAGAAATGTAGCTCACACAGCTATATTTCTAGTTGATACGAAATCCAGCGATACGTCTAGCTGGGACAGCTAAACCATTATTTTCAGTGTGACAGCGGTTTTTTAAACATCACCATGACGTTCCAAACATAAAACCTGACTGGAACTGTGAATTTAGAAAAAAAAATGTGCGAAGACTGCTAATAATTACGCCCCCACTCAGTAAGTTCATTGTACAGGCAGCTGTCTGAAGTAATTAATGATTCGTTAACGAGCAAGGGTAGTTAACAAAGTCCACAAGGAATAATGGATTACCAAGCAAACTAGACTTGTAAAAGAAAAGTTGGACAAAAGACTTTGGACATAAATATAAAAAATTCAAAATATTAAAATGTCAAGTTTTTGATAAATTATAATATTTTACAGAACAATCTTTGACTTCCAAAAAAATCCAATTATAATTATCTTGCAGTTCGTTTATTTTCACTTCCATTTTCCTTATCAGTTAATTTCCTTCTATGCTGCCTGATATAACTGACTGCAGGGAATTAAAGTGTTCCCATTTCTTTTTTAACCTTATCCTTATTGTTAGCCCAAGATAGTTTCTTATTAGTGAGTCTTATCATTTTGAGTGCGATAGCACACGTGAGAAAGGTAAAGATATGCAGATCGGGAGATGAGCGAAGGTTTACACTGTGCAGACATCGCCTGAACCAATTTGAGTAATTTGAATATCTGAGCACGCTATCCTGTGTCCGAGATTCATTACTGATGCATTACCAACCCCTTTTCGCGGTCATTATTTTTCTTAAGAAATCTATTGGCTACACGAAAGAGGATTTTCTTAATAGGCGCTTCGATTAATGACTTTTTGAAAGTTCAAGGTTAGATCTAACGATGAGAAATGTAAGCTTTAAAGAGAGAAGGGAAAAGAAGAGAAAGAAAGAAAAAAAGAAAAGGATAAATATATAGAGGAAGCAAGGAAAATGAGAGGAATAATCGCTGGGCTTTCCTGACAGCTGCTATTGATTTTCCCTCTTTATAACACCACACATGACTATGTGCCTTACTTATAATTATTTTTTTTTTGTATTCCCTGTATCTAAATTCCGCAACCTACTTTTTTTTATTCAAATCAGAGTTACGTCGAATCGAGAGCAGAGAAAAACGTTTTCCCGTAAATAAAGACAGGCCTTTGATGAGTGTGGCTTTGAATTTTTTCTGTTTTGCACTTCAATTTCAACAATTTTGCATTAGTTATCTTAAAATGTTTAAAAAATACTTCAATGTTTGAAATTTAGAGTTTCTGAAGCGATTCTTACTTTATTCTTACAAAACTGAGCCACTTATCATGAATCTATTCTGGTTCATAACGATCGTGTCAAATGATTGTGAAAGCTCTCCTAAAAGGTCGAAGCTTCATGGTCTCGATGTTATTACGTGGAACGAAGAAGTTAAAGTTTCCCTAGTATTGTGGTATCAGGAGAAACTTTACGACTCAAACACGCAGATATGACGGTACAATATATAGTACTGATCATTTGGAAATTACGATACTTTATCACGTTGGTATTTCCGCTTTGCCATCATCCCCTGACCGAGTAGGTTTGGCCACGATGAAATCTCCAGTAATCGAATGAGTTCTGAAATCTGTTATCCGTTAATATCTGTTATCTCATGCTACAGTATGTCGATGATTGATATAATGCATGCAAGTGACACTCTTTGTTCTAGGCACTGGCATCCGAAACCCCAATTGCCTCCAAAAGCCGGTTATACAAATCAAATCAGCTAATATTTCACAAATCTAGATCCTAGATTCTAGATCCTAGCCTAGAGTTTAATATATTTCAAAAAATTTTATGGAATTTTACAAAATTTCACACAAGTGTATAAAACATTATTCGGATCATTTGGATCCATCTATAAAGATGAAATGAAGGCAAGTGAATTTAGAAGCTTTCAAATTAGAGTTTTGAACTTTGAAACTTTGACAGTTATACAACATTCACCTGCAAACGCTTTTGAGTCAGTTATACTGAAAGCCCCATTGAAGTTTCCTATTAGAGAATTGAATTCCTAAATTTAATTTGATTGATAGATTTTATTAGTTCTATGTATTTATTTTATCAATTCAGACTTCTCAGGTTTTGAATTTTCTTCTCTGCTGAGATGAATTTAGGAAAATAATATGAAGACAAATATGGGAAAAGGGGAAAAAGCGTAAAGGGGTTGAAAGCATAGCTGCATAGTTGAGTGGTACATCCTCCCTCGAGGAGGATGCACGCGCCTCGTCAACTTCAATATCGCTAGACACCTGATCTCATACTACCGAGAAGGATGTTGTTTTCTCGAAAATCCTTACTATATATGAAGCAATTGAAGCATCCTGTGCATCAAAACTTCAGCTTAGAGCCTTTCACAGAAGCGACACGTAAATGAGAAACTTCAAGCTTGATTTTATGAAAACTTTATTTTTTCTAAACAACATAAACTCACGAAAAACAATTTCAATATGTTGCAACCTTGATAAGTAGAACCTAAAATCTATAAAATAGAAATTTGTATTTGCTGTAAAATTCAGTATAGGTTGGATATGTATTGCAAAGACGTGTGTCGGAAAGTGTAACTATGTATTTAATAAATATACATATACTATATCAACTTTAAAAAAGCACTTTGGCTTCATATAAAAACGGTACACGGAGAAAAGTTACGGTTGGGCCAACCATATATATTGATAAATATGGCACATCCATATTATATGATTGCTGCAACCATATTATTGTTGCAGCAACAATATATATAATATGGATGTGTCATATTTATCAATACATATGGTTGGCCCAACCATACCTTTTTCTCTGTGTACGTAAATATTAACTCTCGTTATTAAACTGAACGATTAACAGCATATTAAGCTCGCTCCCAAAAATGTTATTTTTCATGTCTATATGTTTTTTCTGCATTGAGCTTTGAAGCATAATTAATAAAGAGTCGTTAAATATATCATTTACAGATTTCCATTTGTTAACTGACATGAAAAATTTCTAAGCGAAGAATTTTTATTCAATTGGCATCGAAAAAATTGTAGCAAATATAAAAATCCGCGCTGCTTTTGAACTCGCCTAGTCAGATGAAAAAGGGTAATGAAAAACGACAAATCCAATTTTTTAGGGAGCGAATAAGGGTAGCTTTTAGGATCGCGATACAAGCTCCCCTTCTCCAAACCCCATAGAATCTATAGAGGTGTGGTTATCTCTATAGCCCTCAAAAATGACATTTCTTTGCGCGCCCTTTTCAATTTCTGTGTCTAAAGAAATGCCTATCTTTCCTCCTTGCTGTCACTTTTTTGTTTTATCATGCTGTTCGAGAAACAATTTCTTGTGATAAGAGCCCATAAAATCTCTCAGGGCGGTGATACATTTTCAAATTGCAGGTAGAGCTTAAACGAAAGAGCACAATGCGGTTTACGAGACTGTGTGTGGTGTTTTTATGAGAATAATTTATTTCTTCGCACGAGTTTATAGTCTTTTATGTTTCTATTCTCAAAATGGAATGCGTTTAGAATTGCCATTTTCCTCGAAATAAGCCACCCTCCATGAATATCATGTTTTCTTGCAGTCTTCTGAATGCATGACGTTTATTACTTTCATCCTTCCGTAATCAACGACTTTCGGGAAAATAAAATTTCCTTGCTATTGTGCACATATCCGGTTCTTTGAAATGTGAGCCACGGATATAATGTTTTCCGTAATTCTGAAAATTATATCAATTTTTATGCTATATTAGGTACACAACCGAATATCTTGCCTTACACTTTAATTCGAGCCATCTGATAAAAATAATGTGAAAAAAAATAACAATAATATACACTGAGAGACTTTTTGTTAGAATAAATGATAAATATAAATGAGAATTTAGTATAATATCGTTCCAAAGTAGGGAAAACAGGGTTTGCGTATCAAAAATTAATATAGTGGTTTTCAGTCAGAAAAATTAATATTTTTGTTAGAACAAATGGAAAGGATGTTTCATTAACTCTTATAAAACTTGCGAGAATTTAATATACACTATATCAAAGTTGACATGAGAAGTTAAAACGATTGTAATACATTTTATTCGAAAGAATGAAAACATCTTTTGAGGTTGTCATACAAAGCATATGAGAATCTCAAACGTCTATATGAAAAATAACTCATTCCACTAAAAAGATTTAACCTTTAGAAAGGGGAACTAAATACACAAATTAAATACAATCAAATACGGAAACACATGAACAATTATTATTTTTATTATTATATATACTTAATTTATTCACTAACTACATAATCGCATGCTTAATCAGCAGGAAAAATCGAATTCGCTGAGGAAAGATTCGAACCTAACTTATACGCATTTTATCCCTAACGGCCTAACAACTAAACCCCACGGCTAACTGTACACTCGACTTCCGCAATAGTCACCACCGCAATAGTCAAAATTTCGCAATAGTCACCAATTTTCTTCCGCAATAGTCACCAGCTGTTCTCTCAATTGCCACTTGATACCACTGCACATGCGCCGCGATCGACATCTGATTGGTTGCTAACGCAAACAACACAATACGCAATACGCATGCGCAATCGATGTGACATTTGAGGTAGGGAAAATTGGTGACTATTGCGGGGGAAACTGTTTCGGATTTGGAGACTATTGCGGAAGTCGAGTGTACATACATTATAAAATATTTGGAAAAAATCTCGATAAAGTAGCGTCGCTTGACACTTGATTTTTTATAAAATGCATTTTTTTTAAAGGAACTTATAATATTCTTGTATGCAATAACATTATATAATTTTATATCTCAGTAACTCAGTATATAATAAACTTGAATGTATTTAGATGTAATATTTTAGTTTATAAATTTCGTGAGAAAATATTCCTAATGTTTTAAATCCCATAGTAAATGAATCACTTGAAAATAGAAAGAGTTAACTTTGATTTAAAATGTTGTGAAACATATATGTAATAAAAGCGCCTTTTTCACACAACCAAGCATTTTCTGACAAATATAACCAAAATAACGCCGATAAACGGAAAAACGTGGGAACTGGCGATCAGTGTTTCACGCATTCCGTATATTCGGCTGCACATTCGGGCTCGATCGGAAAACGACGGAAACATTCGAGGAGCATTCTCAAATGAAACTATATGAAAAACCAAGAATAATGATATCATAGTTTGCTATGCGTCTCAGGTTTCTGTCAACTTCATATTGACATTATCAATTTCTAAAATACGTTTTCGAGATTATGATATTCAATATTTTTCTTATTCATATTATTTTTCGAAAACTCAGTAAAAAGAATATAATTTTTTCATAGAGTTAATTTATAAAATGGAGATTCATAATATTTCGTATATAGAATACTACACTGAGAGACTTTTTATTTGAATAAATGATAAAAATGAATGAGAATTTAGTATAATATCGTTCCGAAATAGGGAAAACCGAGGTTCTGTCACACTTATTCGTACTACAGTACTATAGTTTAATATAATCATACGAGTATTTAAAACACGAAGTCGAGAAAGTAGTATTCTATATACGAAATATTATGAATCTCCAGTTTATAAATTAACTCTATGAAAAAATGATATTCTTTTTACTGAGTTTTCGAAAAATAATATGAATAAGAAAAATAGTGAATATAATAATCTCGAAAACGTATTTTAGAAATTGATATTGTCAATATGAAGTTGACAGAAACCTGAGACGCATAGCAAACTATGATATCATTATTCTTGATTTTTCATATAGTTTCGTTTGAGAATGCTCCTCGAATGTTTCCGCCGTTTTCCGATCGAGCCCG
>CAJFCO010000125.1:40261-54599 GCA_904066015.1 Synergus gifuensis | reverse complement strand
GTATATTTGTGAGCTTGAATTTCAGGATTGTATTATAGAATCTGCAACACCAAAAATAAAATTCTGACAATAAGCTACAAAAAATCCGAAATTTGATTCAACGAGATAAAAAAAATTATACGAAAAAAAATATACCAATCAAAATTTATATCTCTTGTTCAATCCCTTTATTAGAGCAGTGAATTCTCTAGGTTATTATATATATATATTTTACTCGAAATTACTGTTCTTTTAAAAAATTTTAAATGCTTAAAATGTTTAAAAATTATTCAAGCGCTTGATGTTTTTTTTTCGCCTACTGAAATAAAGTCAATTAATCAAGTTCCGCGCTGCAACAAACGGAAACTAAAATATCAGTCTTCGAATAGAAGTCGAATCATTTTATTTTACATATTTCTTACTCTTTCGTATCGGGACTTGAAAAGCTCGCGATTTCTTTAGTCCAGGTATTAAAGTCTAAGAAACGAACTGAAAGTTAAAATAGGTTTTCGCATCTGATTCTTTGCATTTAATATTAACTTGAATATTAAATTTTCTATTGAATTCGGTATATTCGTGGTTTCTCTGACTGAATTTTCTTTATTCGATTTTTAATAATCTGTACCTCATTTAAAATTGACAATACGTTGAGATTAAATTATGAATGTCAGGACTTTAATGAAACCGATCCTGATTCTTTTATATCCGTCCACTGAGTACGCAAAAATTATCATCGTCAAGCTCATCATCAACAGGAGAATAATCTCGAGTCCTACCACGTATTCAGATCGTTGCTTTTTTCTTTGCACCTGAACATCGGAATGCAATTACGATTAATATAAATTTCTAGTCGATTTTCTGATATATCATCTTTTTTAATGAGATCCCGATAAAAATGGACAACCCTCACCCCCCATTATTTTTCTGGATTTTTTATCGGATTTTTTACAGTTTGACCTTCAAATGACCTTGAATCTGATATGATGGAGGTCAACGAACCTCGGATTTGAAATCAGCGTTCCCAAAAACTTATGTATGTATTTTCCTGGTTTTTTTAATAGAATTTTTTTAAGTTTGACCTTAAAATAACCTTGAATCTGATATGATGAAGGTCAAAGGATCTCGGATTCGAATTCAGCGACCCCAAAAACCTATATATGTATTTTTCCTAACTTTTTTTAATTGGAGTTTTTCTCAAAAAAAACACTCCACAGATGCGGAGAAGATTTCATTTTTTAAAGGGTGCTCAGGGTGAATGGGGGCTGAAGGTTGTTCGTTTAGGGTGGAATTGACTTCTTATTGCTAGTAGATACTGTATGGATTTTTTCGAATTTTTTGGACGAAATCTAAATTGGGCCAGAAACCTGCCTTATAAGAGACCCTCCCCCTTTGTATTTTAATAATATTAATATTTAATATTTAATATTAATAATATAAAATATAAATAATAATAATATTAATATTTAATATTTAATATTAATAATATAAAAATTTAATAAATTTGTATTTTAATTAATATTTAAATACCGAGAGGTTTTATTGGAAATGAAATATATTTACCTAAATTCTAAATAAAAAGAAAATTTTTAATATTTAATATAGATATTAAATTTTACTTAATTGATTAATAAATTATTTATAATATATAAATATATTAATGTAATGGAGTTTTTTAATTATTGTATATAAAATTAAAATATAAAAAAATCTAATAAAGGGGTAGGGGTAAAATTATATAATAAAATAATATATTAAATAAATAAAAAAATTAATTAATTAAAAAGATGATATAAATTTGTATTTTAATTAATATTTAAATACCCAGAGGTTTTGATGACAACGTTAGAATTTAGAATGATTTGTTCTTTGGACGAAGCTTTTAGGCTATGCTGAAAATTTCCTAATTGGTGGAAACTATTTCAATCTTATGCAGCTGTTGCAAATCTCGAAAGAGTGGTGTTAAGTGAAAATGTGAAAGTGATGCCCTTTGAATGAGAATAGGTTATATTAAGGGGTTTAAAGGGGATTAAAGAAGTTAATCGAGGAAATCCTCAAGTTGGATAGCGACAGACGAAATGGTAGAATAAAATTGGTGCGGGCAGCGATGCATAAGAGGCGCATGATCGTCTATATAGTAGAGGCGGCCATCGATCTTCTCTACCTATAAATAGAATGCGCGCAGGACGTCTCGGTGATATTTAGCATTTCACGGCAAATTCTTTGCACGCCTCCCACATCATGGTGACAAGTAGGTGGGGAAGCGTCGTTCACCGCAAAACGATTGTTTCGCTGCATTCACCCCACTCCCCTTCCAACTCTTTCAATTCAACTCCTTTTTATTCCCAGATCTAAAAAAAGCTGCAATACATAACACGTGCAGTCCGGCATCGCAATTTTATGTTCATGTATAGTTTTATGTTTATTTTAATGAAAATTAATTAAACTCTAATTAAACTCTAAACCTCTAATTAAACTTTCTACCAGATAAATCTCAAAAGAAATTTCCTTTCTTTATACAGCTTTCAGTTACCATATCAAAGAATATTTTAATTATCTTATCATACAGAGTAATCCCGGCAAAACATTATTTCGTAATTAATCTAAAAATTCTGTTGGAAAATCTCCGCACAACTCGTTAACTAGTTTCTATCGCTACCTCTGGAAAAAACGCTTAGTATTCATCCCAGCTAATAGGAATTGAAAGACTTTTTTTAAAAAACAATTCTCTCCAACTCTAGAATTTTTCAAGTTTAATTACTCAGAAAAATTAAGGATGAATAATTAACTGAAGGAGTAAAAATTTATAAAATAAATTTTATGGTGTTGAAAATCGAACATCTTTCAGTATAAAAGTCAGTATAAAAGTATAAAAGTAAAGTCTAATTATATATAATATTATTGTCATCAACATCTCCTTTCAAGATGCCGTCTGACGATTTATTGAGTTCTATCTCTTTCAGGAACAGTTTTATCATCCTTTTTAAAGAGATTCAAATTCAAAAGATTATCAAAACCTTCTTCATCCTTTATCATTTATCTTATATCCTATACTTTTATGCAGGCTTTTCAAAGGCTGACTAGATAGTAATTTACTACTTAAGTGATAAAGCTCAATAATAAGTCAGGCAAAAGCTTAAAAAAAATTCTTGATGATAATATCTAAATTAGACATATTAACTTAATGGGTCTTTACTATCCCTTTTAAGGGATTACTTTATCCCCTCGAAGGGTTCAAACATAAGATTCTTATTCAACAGAACATGGAATGAGTGATAAATTACAAATGATGAAGGATAGTGGATGGAAAAAACAGTGAAGGACAAACATGTAAGAATTTCGATCGTCTTTTAGGCATTGAATATAGGAGCATTTCCTGAAATTCTAATCCAATATAAGTAGCGCCTATCAAACCAGCACGAGCGTGGTAGAAAGCTGAACTAGCGATAGATGGCCAAGATCCACAGTTGGTTGCGGGCTCTCGCTCAGTGAGCATTGCGCTACTTTCACGCGCCATGTGAACATCCTCCGTTTTTCAACGGTACCAAATTCTTCTCATTTCAAGATCAAACCCTGATCCATCTCAAAAACTTCCCTCAGAAATTCTCTCACATCAAGATCAACGATTGTGATTTAAAACATAACGAAAACTAGGATATTTTCTGTGAGACTTGCCGAGGAAGATTGATCCTAAAATCAAAGATCATTTCTTAAACCCAAGTTAATGATAACCAAGGATCTAGGAATGCTAGTTTCAAAGGTCGAAGTTCACACTCAACCCCTCGCGCTCAGAAACTGAACATGCGCTCGAAACGAAGAGTTGTTGCCCTTCTTATTATCAAAATGATCGAAGAAGGGAACCTGAATGTAAGGTCTGTGATTTTAGGATAGTTAATAAAGAAAATCATACAACAATTGCATCATATTGATTTCAAAAAATAGACTTCCAAACTCTTGGTAACAATGAGGATTGTAAAAATCAGAATAACCTAAACTGACTTGTAGATGAAATTCCCGCGTCCGGAATATCCCGACTCTACGAGAATGCGATCGAGATCGTCAAGACTGGTGCGAAAAACTGTAGGTTGTGATTTGTTCAAGAAAATACTAAGGTGATAAACTTGTGCTTTTTCAGAAGAAGGATTTCGAGTGGGATTAAGGGGAAAAAGATTTAGAGGAAAGTTTTCAGAAGAATAAAGACCAATGTGTGTCGATCTGAAGTTGAGAAAAGGCACCAGAAGATCAAGAATCTTTGGTGAACCTTGGACGCTGACCATGGACAAATTGGTCCCGGGGAAGAACATCCTCATGATAGATCGAGTTTATTCTAGCCCTAGAAGACTGGCCGAGAGAGATTCGGGATGCTGCAGGCTGTTATGCTAGGTAGTGCTCCTGAACAAGGAAGACGAGAGTGGTACCCCGGATTTTACCTGCACAATCGTCGCCTCGACTTCAGGATGAATCGTGACGAACAGGAGACCCTGTTTAGACAGAGTCGCCAGCTCACCCGCATTGTACCCTCCCATGAAGATCTCGTGCTCAGTGTCCTCAAATCACCGATTAATCAACAGTCAAAATATGGTCATCATCATTTTTCGCATTCCCAGGAGCATCACGTTAACTGCCAAGCCCATCCCACTCACAGAAAGTGTAATCAATCAGGTATCACTGCGTTCTGTGGCTTACCTATTATCCATTGGCTAAATTTTTAAGTTTATTTAAAAAGAACCACCACTCTAAGGGAAATATAACAATTTCAGGAGTTGACTTTGAAAATTTAAATTGTCTTCTTTTACATTGTTTTTTCATTGTTCTATATATGTTTTTCTAAGGAAATTCTGTATTTTATTTTGCAATTACAAATTTTCATCTACAATTTCTGATTTAAATAAAAAAGAGCATAATAAATAACAGTGATAAACTGTCCTCAAAAAGGTCAATTCATCCAATAAAAAATGTTCAACATGACTTTCTGTTTACACACGAACTTTAATATCTCTCTGTTCTGATTGAAGATAGCTGTTTCCCAACAGTCATTAAATTGATTTATCTTTTACCTCTCCACTATTTATTCATTCAAAACCTGAAATATTCATACACGTATGGATAAAGTATTTACTTCTCCATGCAGACTTTTTATTATATACTTTGAAAGGTTTTATCAACATATACAACTTTCTTTATTCGGGGAAAAAATATGATTGACAAAATTATTGACTTAATCAAGTGAGAGACATCAATATCCATCCAGAATTTATTGATAAGTTGCTTCCTCTTTTGTACACAAGGTTCCTATTGTGATTCCACACTATAAACAGATCAAAATTTGCTTAATAGCAATACCTACTTTTTAATTTCTCTTCGAATCGTTATAAATTATTGTATCACTTTTATATTGTAGTATTGAAATGTTCATTGAAATATTGAGAAAAATACTTCTAAACCAGTGAAATGCCAATGGATAATACAGTACCATAGACACACATCTTTAAAGGTGAAATAAAGCTTGAAAGAAAATATAAAATCGTCTTTCGTGCGCTCAAAGTTTTGACAGTTCTTCCAAAGTTCAAAAAGATCTTTCAACAACAATCTTCACTTCAATTACGGGTATCATAGGGATGTCACAACGCCTTTTTGAAAACTTTCAAATGAGGAGAAATAACGGAGTTGACCTCTTGTCAATTTTAACGAGACAGGAGGTTTGTTGTTATTTTCTTATCAATTTCACATTATTCGCTAATGAATCGATTTTTCCACAAAATTCAAGTTAGAAGAAACTTTATATATCGTTTTTTATCCTAAATATACAAATACATATGAGGAGAGAATTTTGGTGTAAATTAACATATATATAATATATAAATTGGTATATTTTTTACATTCTCATCATACGAGAAGGTTTTGTTTTTATTTAATTAATTAATCTTCACCGAGTAATTTTTGATTAAATATGATGATTAAGCATAAAACAATGTCCTATATAAAAAAATTAATAAAATCAATTTTATAACAAAGAAAAACTAACTAAAACTAAAGTAAAACTAAAACAAAAATTCTGGTATCGCGGCCATAACTTTTTATCTCCTCTGATGAGAATATAAACGAAAAAATTACAATTTTTCCTTTTTGGAAATCTTCCTCTGTAAAATGCCGCATCGAACAAGGAAAAGGAAAGGGACGTCGTCGCGTGACTGTGACCACATGACGACACTCACCATAGTCTTGACACCGACATAGAAAAAGAGACCTTAGCCTCGTTTCCACGATGTTTTCAATATCGATTATTTTCCCTGTCCTTAGTTGTCCTGAACTTTCCCTTATAAACATGGGCATACTCATTTTTTTTGTCATGTCTCGAATCGTAATGAATGTTTCAATTTCTGTCGACATGGTTACTCCAATTGATCTTCTAATATCATATTTTCATCGCCAGAAAATGAAGATTCCTTTCATCGAAACGAATCGATTGACCTATATGATTAATTCATTTCATTAAAAAATAAGGATGTTATGGTTAATTGTATTTTTTAAAATTAATTTTTCGAATATAAGTTCTCAAAGAATAAAAATTTAAAGCCCTTACACCTTAAAGGTGTAAGGGAAATGAAGATTCCTTGTGTCCAGACGAATCGATTGACCTATAAGATTAATGCATTTCATTGAAAAATAAGAAAGCTATGTTTTACTACAATTTTCGAAAATAAAACAAAAATAACATTTTTAATAACTTATTAAATACTTAATGCTTCCTCTATGAGGTAGCAAAGTGCTCATTGAATGAGCACAAAAGTTGACACAACCTGACAGCTAGTTTATTTATGCTCTAGTTAATGTTTTAAATCCCAAAGCTTTACAGAATTTTAGATTCAAATTAATCATTTAATATCAATATATTCCATCTTTTGTTATCTACAATCAGCTTACTATAAGGGAATTGTATCTAAAAGTATCGTTATAAATTACAATAATGAGCTGTTTTAATTAGTTGCCAGTTAAATAGTTGTATAAATTAATACAGGGATTAAAACATATTTTTGATAATAATTTTTAAAATTCATTAATAATTAGGAGAGTTAGTAAACTGTAAATGATTAGAGTTTATTCCTACATATGAACATTTTTTTACTTAAGATAAAATTCTGTAATCATATCATATTGAGCTAAGGGTCTATAAGGATGAATATAGACTGATAGTTCGGTCGATTAACCTTAGTCAATCTGTGACGCATATTAAAAAGCTTTGTTAACCAAAGAGACATTTCGCGAATGCCATATTTCCTCAAGGTCGACCAATCATCAATTTTGTCAAATTGATTTTCAGTTTATTAAATTAGATTAGATTAAGTCTCGGGTTAGATCTCGGATTAGATTGATGCTTCTGTCTAATGAAGGGTTTTGTCAATTATTTGTTATTTAGCAGAAGATAGATGACACCTATAATATCGAATACCGAATACTAGAATCGAATTCAATCATAAACCACATCCGGACCACCAACGGTACTCGTATTACAAACCACGACCCTCGTGAAACTGTCGACCTTGCTGAGTCCATTCTCTCGTCCCACATATCCGGATCCTGTCTCCCTGAAAATCAAAGGTGTAACTTTCCTTTCTGAAGAATTTTATTAATTTTTAGAATATTTCGAAAAATTCGAAAGACGAAATTTATTTCAATTCTCTATCAAAGTTTGAGGCTCTCATGATTATATACTTATACAAGTTTGCTTGTTTTCTTTTTTTTTTTATCAAGTGGTTCATTGTATGCTGAGACTTTTCAATGTGTTGCATGAATAACAAGACTTTATTTTGACAATGAACTCTTGTTATCGGTAAACGCAAGCACCTTCAAACTCGGAAATACGTTGCTTTGTTCGAGTTTGTATCTACTTCTTGTGCTTTACGTACATCCTCTTTTCATAAAGTTTATATTAACCAGCTAAAGTCATTCGAAGAAATTTGATTTCATTAAACTATGAAAAGGTTGGGAAAGGAGATTCAAATCTATTATTTTATTTTTACTTTTATTGATATATACCATAAATAAACTCTCATCCACAAAAACCCGATCGCATTCAATCTATGAAATTCAATTGGTCTCGAATCAGATTCATTTAATTAAAGTCAAAATCAATTTAAATGTCATATAATCCAAGTTATCTGCACGGGAGATGAAGAGAAACTTGCTTTCCTTCCGATAAACTTGGTAAAATCATTCTTGTTAATTTAACTTTGTTTTCTCTTGACGTATTAGAACGAGACATTGCTTGGAGGTGACCAAACTTTGGAAAGCAACCGGAACTTGGTTTATAGAAACTTACCAGTTTCATCTTAGTATTGAGTTTTATTAAGTAAATTCGATAATCACCTCGATAATCACTATAAAAGCAATTTGTTACTCTTTAAATTTATTTGAACACTATATAAAAAAAAACTTATTCGCAAGTGAAGATTCATTTTTTAATGCAGATTTCTTTCAATTTATTCCATTAATAGATTATGATCACGATCATTTTTAATCGAAATGACACCTCTTCCGAGAATATTGTATGACAATCTATAATTGACTGACATTATAGAGACAGATTGGCGCTTTTAAAACTTTTCCCAAGTTACGACGTAAGGATGATGAATCGTTCTGTACGAACGCATCCATTCTTTTTTTATTTAATGAAATTTTTTTATTCATTTTTATATCAGTCTTCTGATAGTTTTCAACTTAGAACCCGAACTATAATATTTTATATCCTTCCTGAATTTTAGGTCAATATTGTCAAATTCTTTTCCTGCATATTTTATTGCAGTTTGAAATTCCCAACGCTTCTTGCATTCTTTAAAATCAAAATATTTTTGGCTTTTACGAGTTTTCGAAAATGTAAATTTCTATTTGACTTCGAAATTCAGTCTTCAAATGGTGCTATCTTGCATTTTATTAAAATACATTGATCCATTAACTATAAAGTTTTAGCCACATGCAGAGAGTAGTAATAGTAAAAGTAATAGTTGTAAAATTCAATTCAATCAAAAATTGAAAAGGTTCCGATACAATAAAGTCTGCTTCTGTAGGATAAAATAAAAGGCAAATTTTTCTTACCCTAATCTGTATAATATCATGTATCGAGACCATAAATAAAAATGCAATTCTTTTTCCCTATAGGAAGAAATTTATGACGTTTTATTGCAAGGGCTGTGGGACGAATCGATGTATCATATGTTGAACTCGAGGTTTTGAGAAAAAGGAAGCTATATAACGTGAAGCTCAATTTGCTTTTTTTCTGCATTTAATATCCTATCATAAATAAAATTGTATAGATAAAAGGAAATTTCTGAAACAGATCTCTAAACCTTAAAATAAATTAATTTTGATAAAGCAATTATTGTAAGTTATTGAAAATTTGCAGAATATGCTTCCCTCTAGAGCTTTTACGAGCTTAGTAAGCTAGATTGAATAATCATGTAATTTCACATTTATATTCACGTGTGTGAACTTTTCAACATTTATCAGGATTTACAGGAGAAATCCCTTTTAAGAGGTGCTCTCCTCATATGTATATTTTTGTATATACTTAGTGAAATTTTTTCGAGTTAATAACGGCTTTTAAGGTATATTTCTTCGTATAAATGAAAGGAATAGGTGATTTTTACATAAAAAGGTATTGACATCAACTTGTTATAATGTCAATACATTTTTAATAATTTAATTTTTTAATTTTTTATTATTAATAAATATTAACAGACTCTCCTAATGTTTTAAATCAAATTAAAATTTTAACCAAACGTTTTTGTAAAACTACTCCGTAAATTGAATTTCCAAAAATGATTGCAATTAACATTTTCAGTGAAAATTTTGTAGACACATGTGTAGAAAATAATATAAAATACAGTGTTAGATTATATATCTATTTATATCTATCCATCTGTCTATGAATTGCGAATGAGATTTATTTTCAAGTATTTAAAAAAGAAAAACTTGATTTACGATCTGAACTGAAATTACGTATGAGTTTCTAGAGCAGAAGAAAATTTTGTAAACGACCGCGTCAGTCGTCTTTCTTCTATTTTTTTTCACAAAATAAGAGCGCACGAAGAACGATAACAAGTTAACGACTTAATGAGTCTCCAAGACAAATATTGATTTTCACATTTTGACTTTATAAATTATCATTTTTGATGTTCCGACAGTCTAGCATATAAGCATTGTTCAACTCTTATCAATGTAATTAATCTTCGAATTTTAAGTGATACAGGTGGATTATAGTCAGACAGAAAATAAATTCACTCTCTTTATTTATTAAAAAGAATCCCAGAGGAAAATTTCGCTCGGATATGAATGAAGACACTTTCTATTATTATTAGGTAAGGTGTGTCAAGTGTAGTTCGTGGCGGAAGACATGTCATCCTATAATTTAAATTTCATGAACAGCAGTTTGGGAGAAAATCTGTGAAACTTCAAAACTTTGAATTTCCAGATCTCAAACTGTGTAAAATATAGATGTTGTATCCTATATTAAAAAAAAGTGATGTTACCAATATATCAAACACATTGTTGTCGGAAACCTGATTGGTTTAGAAACTGCGCAAATTGTGTGAATGTATCGAATTTGAAAACAATCTTCAGACTATTTTCGTTTTCAAACAGAATTTTACAAAATTCATTGGAATTTTAGAAATATTAAAGGATTTAACAGTATTTCAAAGAATTTTATGAAATTTATTCTGATTTCCAGAAATTTTAAGGGATTTTAACAGTTATTGGGGTTTTATAGAATCTAAAGAAATTTAAAGAATCTAAAAATCTAATAAAGATTTTTCAGTGGATTTTCAGACAATTGAAAGTATTTAACGAGATTTCGTGGGATTTTAAATAATTTTAAAGGATTTAACGATATTTTGTGTAATTTTAAGTAATTTTCGAAATTTTAAAGCTGTTTCAAGAATTTTCACCAAGTTTCATTGGATTTTCAGATATTTTAAGGGATATTAAATAGTTTTAAGGACTTTTAAGAAATCATGGGATTTTAAGAAATCTTAAAAGATTTAACGATAGATATGTTGTTTCACAGAATTTCACTGTATTTTTAGATATTTTGAGAGTTTTAATGGGATTTAATGGGACTTTGAATAATTTTAAGGAATTTAAAAGGATTTTACAAATTTATTGAGATTCCTAAAGTCAGACTAGGAATTACAAATTTTTATATGTATTTCAAAAATTATAGTCTCTGAATTATTTTGCATACTTTTGAAATCCCTTAATTTTTCCAATCCCACATTTTTTTGGGAAAAATAATGAGATTTTAAAGGATTATAAAGTAATTTTAAGGAATATGACTATATATTTTGTGGAATTTTAAGTAATTTGAGAAACTCTTAAACATTTTACGAAATTTCATTGGATTTTAAGGTATTTTAAGAGATTTAATGAGATTTCAAGGAAAATCTTGAAAAATGTTAAGGAATGTAAAAGGGTTTTACGAAATTTACTGAGATTTTAGAAATATTAAGTGATTTCATGGTATTTCGAGGAATTTTATGAAATTTTAAACGATTTTACGAAATTGCATAGAATTTTAAGTAATTTTCAGAGATTTTACAATGTTTCATAAGAGATTTCAAAGGATTTACGAGATTTCAATGAATTTTAAGGAATTTCAAGGGATTTCATGGTAATTTTATGGAATTTGGTGATATTTTGGGCGATTCTAAGTAATTTTAAGAACATTTCTTTCCCGAAATTTTAAAGGATTTTGTAAAATTATATTGAATTTTCAAAAATTTTAAAGAATTTAACCAAACTTCATGCAATTTTAAGTAATTTTAAGAGATATAATGAGACTTTATGAGATTTTGTGTAATTTTAATTAATTTTAAGGAACTTCACCAGATTTTGAAGGATGTTAAAGGGATTTTAAGATATTGTACGGGAATTTAACGAGATTTCATTGGATTGTCAAGAATTTTAAGGGATTTTATGAAATTTCATAGGATTTTAAATAACTTTAAGGGATTTGTCTATATTTTATGGAATTTTAAGTAATTCTAAGGGATTTTACCATGTTTTATGGGATATTAAGTAATTTTAAATGCTTTGAATGGATCCAATAGATTTTACAAAATTTCAGTGGATTTTCAGAAATGTTAAGAGATTTAATTTGACTTTATGGAATTTTGAGTAATTTTAAGAAATATCAAGTGAATTTACGAAATTTAAAGGAATTTCACCAAATTTTGAAGGATAATAAAGACATTTGAAGGAATTTTATAAAACTCATGAAGATTCTTGAAATTAGATAAAGAATTACAAGATTTTATATTTCAAGAATTAAAAATTCTCAATTATTTTTTCTACTAGCAAAAAGTGTGCAAAAACGAGAAACTAATCGCGCGCAGAGTGCACGGATCATAATTGCTAGTAATTTATAAATCTTATTCTTGCGAAATTCTCCTCCAAGTTTTGTCGAGATTCTTGAGACGCTATTCGTAATTTTTGAGAAATTTCATACGAATTTTCGGAAAATTACTTAAATTACCATAAATCCAAAAATCCTGGAATCTTCAGATCACGCGTACAACGACAGTCTTCCAAGAAGCAAAGAACAATGCTCTAGGCTGACGGAAAAGCGATACAGCGCCGCAGCCGCCTATGCCGCCCTTCAGGGTAGTGAAGACGAGCTCGTCACTGGCGAGTCCGAGGACATAGCGCTTAAAACACCTGGAAGTGAAACCGAGGATACCGACAATGGAACGCCGATCGATGAACAACTGAAAAAGTTTACCTTCCTCCGGAGGTTTCGTTCTCCAAGATTCAACGAATCACATCACAAACGAGTGCCGACGCCGATGAAAAGGAAACACCGCCGAAAAAAAAGTAAAGACAATATCGACAATGATAATGAAGAAGAAGAACCACCCAGTCCAAATCAGGATGGCGTACCCGATCCCTACTACCCGATTTACCTTCCCATCGATCAAGCCTTCAAGGCCAAATATGTGTTCCATCATAAAAAGGGAAAAACATTTCAGGAAAGGCTTTACGTCTTTCTCGAACATCCGGGCGGTTGGATATGCTTCATCTATCATTTCACTGTGTGAGTATCAATATTATTAATAAAAACGGAATTTGTCGATTAAATTTAGATTTGAAGGTTTATTATGATAGAGGGTTGGAAAATTTTTTCTCTTTCGTTTTTGACCAAAGTGGGAGTTGCTTTCAATGACCATATATACACTGGGAGACTTTTTGTTAGAATAAATGATAAATATAAATGAGAATTTAGTATAATATCGTTCCGAAGTAGGGAAAACAGGGTTTGCGTATCAAAAATTAATATAGTGGTTTTCAGTCGGAAAAATTAATATTTTTGTTAGAACAAATGGAGAGGATGTTTCATTATCTCTTATAAAACTTGCGAGAATTTAATATACACTATATCAAAGTTGACAAGAAAAGTTAAAACGATTGTAGTACATTTTATTCGAAAGAATGAAAACAATCTTTTGAAGTTGTCATACAAAGCATATGAGAATCTCAAACGACTATATGAAAAATAACTCACTCCACTAAAAGGATTTAACCTTTAGAAAGGAGAACTAAATACACAAATTAATACGGAAACACATGAACAATTATTATTTTTATTATTATATATACTTAATTTATTCACTAAATACATAATCGCACGCTTAATCAGCAGGAAAAATCGAATTCGCTGCGGCAAGATTCGAACCTAACTTATACGCATTTTATCCCTAACGGCCTAACAACTAAACCCCACGGCTAACTGTACATTATAAAATATTTAGAAAAAATCTCGATAGAGTAGCGTCGCTTGACACTTGATTTTTTATAAAATGCATTTTTTTTAAAGGAACTTATAATATTCTTGTATGCAATAACATTATATAATTTGATATCTCAGTAACTCAGTATATAATAAACTTGAATGTATTTAGATGTAATATTTTAGTTTATAAATTTAGTGAGAAAATATTCCTAATGTTTTAAATCCCATAGTAAATGAATCACTTGAAAATAGAAAGAGTTAACTTTGATTTAAAATGTTGTGAAATATATATGTAATAAAAGCGCCTTTTTCACACAACCAAGCATTTTCTGACAGATAACACACGGGTCATTAAGTCCCGGGACTAACACACAAGTTGTACCACGAATGCCATGTCGATTTTTTTGTCAGTAGTATCAACCTTTAGAAGATATCTGTGAAAATTGCATGACATTCGGTTCAGTGCTTGTCGAGATATTGAAGGTTCTTTAAACAATGGACAAAAACGAGTTTCGTGTGTTAATCAAACACTGTTTTTTAATGGGAAAAAATACCGTTCAAGCTCAGCCATGGCTTGAA
>CAJFCO010000125.1:25882-39861 GCA_904066015.1 Synergus gifuensis | reverse complement strand
TATAAAATGCATTTTTTTTAAAGGAACTTATAATATTCTTGTATGCAATAACATTATATAATTTGATATCTCAGTAACTCAGTATATAATAAACTTGAATATATTTAGATGTAATATTTTAGTTTATAAATTTCGTGAGAAAATATTCCTAATGTTTTAAATCCCATAGTAAATGAATCACTTGAAAATAGAAAGAGTTAACTTTGATTTAAAATGTTGTGAAATATATATGTAATAAAAGCGCCTTTTTCACACAACCAAGCATTTTCTGACAGATAACATATAACCAAAATAACGCCGATAAACGGAAAAGCGTGAGAACTGGCGACCAGTGTTTCACGCATTCCGCATATTCGGCTGCTCATTCGGGCTCGATTGGAAAACGGCAGAAACATTCGAGGAGCATTCTCAAACGAAACTATATGAAAAATCAAGAATAATGATATCATAGTTTTCTATGCGTTTCAGGTTTCTGTCAACTTCATATTGACAATATGAATTTCTAAAATACGTTTTCGAGATTATGATATTCACTATTTTTCTTATTCATATTATTTTTCGAAAACTCAGTAAAAAGAATATCATTTTTTCATATAGTTAATTTATAAAATGGAGATTCATAATATTTCGTATATAGAATACTACTTTCTCGACTTCGTGTTTTAAATACTCGTATGATAATATTAAACTATAGTACTGTAGTACGAATAAGTGTGATAGAACCTTGGTTTTCCCTATTTCGGAACGATATTATACTAAATTCTCATTCATTTTTATCATCTATTCAAATAAAAAGTCTCTCAGTGTATTTTGAAAACTACTAATCTATAAAGACCGAAGTTCAATCATAATGAAATCCTAGGTTGGGTCGTTTCTGCTTTATGGAAAGGGAAATTTGATTGTCAAGGTCAGGGCCGTACCTATTACCGCATGGCAAAGTTGCATGTTTCAACGTGTAAATGGAAGTTATTACTGTTCACTTGGCACTGTATTTTAGACACAGGACAGCCACGGAATTCTGTATTTTAAAATAGATTTTGCCACTTTTACTTCAATCTTGAACATTTTTTCTTGAAGCTATATTTTATTTCTATTGAGAAAGCTATTTTCAATACTAAAAATGATGAAATAGTATTAAATTCTTCAAATTTTTTCAAGTGTTAAGACAACTTCCACACGAAAGTTAAATAAACGAATGTAGTCAAAGTTGACATTTCTAAAGCGAAAACACTGTATCGTAAGTAATATGACTCTCCTATAAACTCAGCTCAAACGTTACTTTCGGCTGGACATGACCGGAAATCAAACTTCCAGGCTAATGAAACTTCCAGTAGAGCGATATCACTTGACCTCTATTGGTTCAACAGTTTTTTTCTTAAATTAAATGACGAAACTTTATAAAAAGAAATGATAAAAATATAATCAAATTCAGCTCTAAGCTTTTAAAATAATTATTTTTAATTATAGTAGTTTCTGAAAATGTTACAAAAGAGATCTCTTTTCGGTATAGTAAGACAGTCAGTCCTCCTGTGGAACTAAGTAGGTCCACTTGCTCTGAAATTGCTTGCCGCAGGTGTTCTGTCTCTAAAATATTCATAAAACTTGATTCGAGTTCTCACTTGCAATTTGTTCAACTGCAATTTGCAAATCAGATCTTAAATCAAAAAAATTGATCTTAAATCATAAAAGTCATGAAAAGAAGTGTAGCAAGTTGTAAAATATTATTTGAATCTTGTTATAGAGTTATGCAATTTTTAATGACAAAACTTTTTAAGAGAAAAATATCTCTCGTCTATCTTAAAATGAAAAAATTATTTTCTTTGCAGAAAACTTTTAATGACAGTAACTTTTGCAATCTTTTTTGAAAGTATAATTTATTTAAGTTGAAATAGAAAAATATTACTCAATTGATGTAGTCCCAAATTTATGAAAATTTGTCTCAAAAATTGAAGAGAGATTTTTAATTTGGAATTCTTTAAGGACTGTTAATTAAGAAAACTGATTGGTTCAAATTTTTAGAGACATTTCGTTACGCTTTTTGAATAAATATCTGAAGTTCTAAGAATGAATAGAATTTTTCATCGAGACTGTATTTCCCTACACGTAGTCTCCAAAGGATTCTATTGAATGCTTAATACTTGTTGCAGCTGAAAAAAGTATAAAACTTGAATACGGGTTTTAAAGGTATATATGCAAAACCTATACATACCACTATTAACATATCATCTGATAGAGATAGAGAGTACATCGATAAATTAACGCTCTCATAGATGCTCTACGTATTCCTTTCACACTATAATCCATTGAGTAAAATCCATCTACTTGAATGAAAACCGTACACATTGATATTTCCTACTATTTCATACTCGAAAATATTTTCCACGTTAATCTCAAGTATCAATTAATTTTGGAAGCCATCACAAAAATTATTTCAAAAATAGGAACTTGCAGACTCTTAATCTCCTTATTATTATTAATAAAGTTAAGGGAATAACAAAGATTTATCTCTACCAATTTTCGTTGCGCTATAATGTAATGTTCTCATTAGTCTCTATGAGAGCTTTCAAAGTATTAGTGGACAAATAATAGTACGGAGGTGAGATCTCTCTATGTTGAAAGCTTTAAGCGGTAATTACTTTGAACACAAGGCTTTGGACAAAGGCATTAATTAACGTAGTGTCACATTTAATTTTAATCTGCAAACGTAGATAGTTAATTTCTATATAGAATACAGAAATTAAGTTCTCTACGCACCCCTTATTTAATTAATTTATTACACTTCTTGCTGAAAACTTGTTAATATCCACAAAAATATTTGGCATTTAATCCCTGTCCCTAATATATTTTAAAGGTTTAAAATAAGATTGTATGTTGTAATTTTTATCAAAAACTTTATTTTAAAATTTCGTACCATTTAAGAGAAAACGCGTACTGATTAGAAAAAAAATCAAAGTCCAAAAAAACTCATATAAATTATAAATCCTTTTTCAATCAATCGTAGACGCTTTTAAATCTCGTGACAGATACTTTGTTTAACGTTGTCACTCTCATTTCTACATATATCTTTTATTCAACAAATCAAATGAATTAAAGCAGAAAACTTGTTGATTTCCCACTCGCAGTATACCCCATAGAAAAATCTCCTCGGGGGAGAAAGATTTGTTACAATTCAAGCAGTGGAACAGTAAGTGAATAAAGTGAAACAACAAACCGCAATTGGTATTCAAACAGTGTTAACTGTTCTCTTGGTCACGTTTTACGAAACATTTAATATAAACAACATGAATATAATATATGCTTATTATACGTTTGAAAAAAAATAGATAAATAAATTGGTAGCAGTGAATGTTTTACAACTCATACGTTTACTATTAAGTTAACATCATAAAAAAGTTTTATATTTTTATTTTAAATCGTGAAAACTTTTCAAAGTTCACTTCGACTTCTGTTCATGAAAGTTTTACCAATTTTTGATGGTTTTCAATAGATGTCGTCACATTGATTGATTTAAAAATTTTATTACTTCCATAAAACTTTTATCCTTTTTACGTGTCTTACAATAATAATTTTATTGTGAACTTGTAAAAATAGAAGCAGTTTTACGTCCGAAATTTCATTGACTTAAAAAAAGAAGAAAAAAAAATTGTCAACATTATCTTTACTATTATTCCACTAAATGAAAAGAAAGTGATTGAGCTGAAATAATACTTATCATAATTCATAAAAGTATGATGCGGTTGAAATTTCATGTGAATTTTTTGCAACTAATCAGGTGTAATACTATCTTCGATTAATTAATTAATTAATGTTGGTTACAATTAGTATAGTTGTAGGTACATACTCCGCCTATGAGGCGTGTTTGCTTTTATAGTTTGCACTTATGCATGAACAATGTGCTACAAATTATTGCCTATAACGACCTCTATATACACTGAGAAAAATGTTTGGTTCGGACAACAAAATTTTTGTTGCTACAGAAGCAACAAAAATTATTTGGTTGTTAATAACTTCTGAAATTGAATAAAACAGATTCAAACTACTCATTCAATATTATAGTATAAAGTTTATTGACATATTGTAAAATGAGAATAGAATGAAATTTACGAAGTTTCAATAAAATCTGAAATTCGTGCTTTTCCCTAGTATATAAGTTTTTTTTCAATGACATCAACATTTATTATTTCATCAAATTCTGGAATGAATATAGGAAATCCTCCACAGAAAAAGTGGAAATTGGCTTTGGGCTTGTTCTATTTTACTATATTTCAGTTTCACATTTTCTGTTCCCTGGAATTCGTGCATTTTTTACAGTGTTATTGTTTCTATGTTTCGATCGAGGTTTCAAAATTTTACCTAGTTGTCGGTTTCAAAAAGAGAATCTTTTTTGACTGCACAAAACCAATCTGGGCCAGATTGGTAATCAGGAAAATATATGATCATTTCTGTACAAGATGAAGTTTAAAATTCGTGATTACTTTTATAAAATCCGTAGTATGCATTTTTGAACTTTTAATAAAAAATATATTTTCCCGAAAGTTTTTCCTGAATGAAAAAGGCAGAGATTTATATGTAGGCTTAAAACGTAAGCATGCAAATATCTTGTTGGGATTGGTATCAAGTGACCTATATAAAAATAAAAGATATCTTTTCCGGGTGCATGTCAGGATTTTTTTGCACTCCTTCAGAACATCAGTTAAGTTTTATCACTGCTCTTATCATGTTTTGTAAAGGAACTTAAAAAGAAGCAACGGGAGAAGAATGTAGACAATTATCGTTAGTAGGTCGATGAAGGTGACCCGTTGAGGTACCTACGATGAAATTATGGTCCCCTAACACGCCATCTTAAAGATATTTCTACACTAAGTACCTTCCTTAATTCCACGTTTGAGGTTTGTTTTCTAATAATGAAACTTCATAAAGGGGGTAGAAAATTTGAAATGCTCAATGCTCGAATAGAAATATAGAAGTATAAAAAGGGATTGAAAATGTGGTATGAAGCACGCTCGATTGGATATTTCGATTTCTTACATGTCTTTAAAAAAAAACTGTTTCTGGCAGAGCGAAATTGAATAATTTCAGTTCACTGGTTACAATACGGCTGACATATACAGCTGACATTGAGCATCATGCTTGCACTTCAGAATGTCATGAGTCTTTGAACCTGAAATACTGCATACTCTTATACAAAAAGAAATTTGAGAACAGTTCTATAAATATGCTTAGGTTCGAATTTTCGAGTATGCAATTTGTTGATTGTAAAATTATCCTTAAATAATATAGTACCTATAATAATATAACAGAAAATAAATTGACAAGTCTTTATTACAATTTTTATCACCTAGATGAAAAATGATTCTACCATCTAATTTTAAAATAAACGTTGAAGAGATTATTCATACTTTATCATATTATCCATGAAATTGTTGGAGTTGTAGGAAACTGGATTTTATTAAAACGGACTGTGCATTATGTTCCCTGAACAGTGAAATCTTTTAGGGGGAAGTGAAATTGGGAATGAAAGAGTTCGTAGATATTCCTCTTTTAAAGGGATTTTATACATTTTGGGTATTTCTTGAAGCAGAAGTAATGTTTATTTGATATATTTTATTCCTTAAGACGAATTTCCGTGTCTAAAAATAAAAATAATCGTGTATTCAACTTTTACGCACGTTTCTATTCGAGGAACAAATCCCAATAATGATCATTTCCCAAACTAAGACCTACTCCAGAGACCATTAAATGTTCTGAACGTGATCAAATTTCTGATTTTTTTAAATGCTTCGTCAGCAATTAAGTGTGAAACATTCAGTAATTTATCATACAGTAAGTATGAAAAATATCTGAAATTAATGAAGAAAATTAATGTTATTTTCATCTGTAATGGATATGGTTTTTTAAAGCCTTTGGTTTGAAAAAGCATGCTTTTTCATATTATGAAGAAAATCGACTTCATTATATTGACACAATAATTAATACAAGTGATCCACTTTTGTTAACTTACTTTTATGAGCAACAATGTTTTTAATAACAGTTTTAGAGGTACTAAACTTGCGAAAATTTATGGAAAACTTTCACGAGCACCAAAGTGCGTTAAAATGAGTTTAAAATAACTTGAAATGTTAAATAATAAAACAACCAACCAATTTTCATGAATAGAAATATGGATTTTGTGAAATTTAATTTTCTATAGAAATTGTTAACAAGAAATGATATTAAACATAATTTATAAAAATGTTTGCTCAGGTTCTAAGATATTTGCATCTGAATCAAATATATGCAAACCACTAAATCGTTTTTCGCCCCATAGTTGGATTATTTCAAGAGTATAATACCATCAAGTTATGTCTCCTGAACAATGTGCTACTCCACAACTTTAGAATCTTAGCTGTGTGCTTGTATTTCATCTGGAATCTCGTTTGCATGAGTTTACTGCGCTTTAGAAATGCGTCACAGCTGTATTATTCAATACTGTGCGTAGGATTCTCAAGGGAGCTTGATTTTTATATTCCTCAGAGAAAAAAAGTTTTTTTTTCAAATGTGATTTTTATATTCTTGTACCTTTCCAGACTATTCGTAATACTTTAAACGAATTTAAGAAGATGAAATAAAAATATGTAGCATTATACGAAAAAGTACGTTTTTTCATTAAGGGCATGTGTTACTTACCATATGAGCAAATAATTTTTTCACCACAATTTTTACTTTTTCAAAAAAATAATAATGGACATCCGTTAAGAACGCGAAGATGGACGAATATCCACTATTCTTTTTTTTGAAAAAGTAAAAATTGTGGAAAAAAAACGGGGTTATCTAAATTGGCTCATATAGTAGCTACTCATTCAGATAATTTTTCTTATGGTTCCCAGAAGCATTTTACAAATTCTAGTACAACATGTTTCTTCGCCAACCACAAAATATATCTCTATATCCCATAAAAGATGACTTATCCCTCTCAAGGGTCTTATTCATCAATCGTACAATGTACGAGGGGTGCGTAATTTCTACCACCAATCTGTGAAAGTCATTTTAATAATTTTGTACTCTATTCAAATTTAATGGACAGCTGAATTGCAGAAATGTTTATTTACTCTCTGACACGAGTCTTCTCATTAGAATTGTTCATGAATAATTCTAGTTGAAAAAAAAATAGATAACAGATAAAAATATAAAAATAAATAAAAAGTAAATAAATAAATAATAAATATATAAATAATAAAAATAAATAAAAAGACAAAAATATTGACATTAAACTCTCTAGCATACTAAAACTTCCGTCACTATTGAAGATAGGAGGCTGACTTCAATGTGCAATCTCAGTTTCCAAGCTTAGAATAGTTGCCGCCCGCGGTATTATGTCGTGAGGATAATAGATATAGCGGAAGCTCCTCCAACTCCCGTTACTTATTCATGAAGGACTTCAGGGATTTATTTACGAGGCAAGGAAAAAAAATCATATGTCAGAGAATCGTAAAAAATGAGAATACTGGACAGTCATATGATATGAGTACATATGTTTTGAGAAGGTCCGTTTTCACTCCAAAAGAATCAGAGAAATTCACGTGCAATTTTCCAAAGTGCTCTCATCAATATTGCTTTTGTCCACATATTTATATATTTTAATTGTACTTATTTTTTCTTCTTTTTCAGGTTCATGGTGGTATTGGTGTGCCTCATTTTCAGCGTTCTCTCAACAATAGAGCAGTACAGTAATTTTGCAAACGAAACTTTATTTTGGATGGTGAGTGTCATTTTATTTTTATATACAGAGACGATTGAAATATTTCAAAGTCCTTAAGTTTAAAATTGTTCAATCAGTCTTAACTCGCAACTATTTTTACCAAGATTCTTCAAATATTTATATCGATTAGTCGCCCTCAAGAGACTAAAACACTTCTCATTGGAAAAAGTTTCACTCCATTTTTAGAAAAGCTTTCTCTATCACTTCTCTTCAATCAAATTTTTTTCCCTTATACATACATTTAATTTCGTCTATTTTTATTGAAAATCTAGATTAAAGATCAAGTTCCCTTCTTTAATGTTTGACACTTCGAATCAGGATAAACGACAGATATCGATGAATGTTTCTAGAGGCACCTATTTACAAGAAGGGTCATCGTTTATCTTCACACTCCGACACCTTCCCTTTTGACCTTTTCAGACACGCAAAGGATCTGCTTATTCAATAATCATGAAATATTAAGCACCTTTCTTGGGAAAGATCACCATGTCATGGATGTAAATAAAATTTGAGGAATGTCATATTTGATGTGAAGAAATTTCTCACAACTTAAAATAATATCAATATCAATATATCTAATCATTATACTAATATAAATTAAAATCAAAGCGCTCAGGTCAGAGTGGTCTCTTTTCGCTCTTTTTTTAAAGTCTTTTCTAAGACTGGTAAATCTATACTTGCACACTAATTAATCAAGTCTTCACTCCTGATTTCCTGCGCCTTCTTCTCTGTCATTCTAAATTCTTTCACTCTCGTAAGTACGTTAGAGAGAATAGCATCTTATTGGTTTCGCAATCTCAACCTACACCAAGCCCTGGAAGGGGGAAACTGATAAAAGCTTCCCTACTTGAACCACTTCAGCAAAGAATTAAATACTTTTCTATTAATAGCTCCTCTATAGGAGTCAAAGATTAAATTATTATCAAAATCATATCGCAGCTGATCCAAATCCTACAAAATCAAAGTACTTAAAGCAAATGATAAATTATGATGTCGAATTACTGATATTCCTATTTTTTCCGACTTTTTGTTTAGTCTTAGAAATTGAGTCATTAAAAATTCTTTTTTAACATCTGCAGCAGTAATTGAAACATTGAACTACTTTCAAATTAAAAACGTGAAAAACTGAAGTTTCTGATCACTGAATTTTCAATTTGGAAAAATTTCAACTTTCCCATTTCGTAAATTCCTGTTTTGCAATTAAAATTTAAATGGTTAAGTTTTGATAAGTTTAAAGCAAAATTAAAAACTTATTGTTGTAAATTTTCAATTTGGAATGAACGTCAAAGTCTTTTTTCTACTTTTAGCCAATTTGCGTTTTGTTGGTCTGGGTTTTATTCCACGTGGGAGTTACTGAAGTTGAAAAGAACTTTCTTGAATTATTTGAGTTATTCAAATCTTCTCCAGGAAGAGACCATCGGAGACTTTAAACTATGTATAAGGAGAAATATACCATTCGTTTTGAAGGGTCATTAAATACTAAGCCTCCCGACAGTAGCATTGAGCTTTGTGATGTTATAATAGAAGCCTCTCCAGCTCCTTCACTTTAAGCTCCATAATACAAAGCTTTTACAACGATTCAGGCGTGTCTTACTTATTATAAGCTGTAGTTTGTGTTACACATGTTTACTCGATCTCAATTAATAACTGTTACCCCACATTTTCATTTCAGAAAATCACTTAGGAATTTATGAAGGTCTCAAACAACAAGTCTTTATCAAAACAAAAGAAATCCCAAAGTTTATTGAATATGTAACATTAAGATGAGAAAATAACACGTAAAAATTGAGTCGTTAACTCGTAAAACTAAAGTGGATATAAATGAACGCATTACTGAAATCTGGGGAAAGGTTATCTAAAAGGCTATAAAAAATATGCATGCATAAAGCTTGATGTGTTCTAGAAAAGCCTCCTGATGCTAAATTGGTGAAATTTTTATAGCTTCTTCCTTTCGGAGCCTGACCTACCTTCGTTTATATCAAGGACACAAAAAAGACGAAAATTGCCCTCGAGAGTCAGTTTAGAGTCAAGAAAAAAATACTTTTATCATCAGAAATAAACCTCCCTTTATAATTTTTTTCAAAGAGAAAAGCGATATAAAGTTATACATGTATAACGGTTTCGTGAGTAAATTCAATAACATTCTAAACTAATTTACGTTCTCATATTAATTAATGAGTCAGTCGTTAACGACTGATGAAAAATGAATTTACGACTTTTAATTTATCCCTTAATTTATCGCTATTTTATAATCGTTAAAATATATCGACTCGAAAATATAAGGTTTTTATTTTATATGCTTGGTTGTGGAAATTATAACAAAAAAAAAGATATATTCTTTTTCCATAACAATAAAAGTCAGACACGTTTTTGCTACATCGACCATCTGTGGAATGAAAAAATCTCAAAATAAAATATTAAGTAGGATTGGGAAAGGGCCTTCTTAAATGGTATGTGTTTGGAGTTCGATTTCACTTATTGTTAGTTCATTTGGGTCGAAGTGATTTATATAAGAAATTCTAAGAATATGGTCCTTGGCTGAAACGAAGCAAAAGCGATGAATAAAAAGGAGAGTGAGAAAGAAATAAAGTGAACTTCGATAACAAGAGAAAGATTAATCGTAGACGGCAAAACGCCATAACGATCAATCCTGTACTGTATAAAAAAGTATTGTACACCACCCACGTTTAATATAACGTCGTAATTTTCCCTGATACAAAAAAACTACTTTCTAAAGTTACAGATTTAAGCCAGAAGGTAATTTATTCTTATCAAATAATTACACATCATTTTTAATCTTTGGACCATTTTAAAGATTATATATTCAAATATTACATTCCTAATGATAAAACATTTGGGGAAATCTTTAAAATAGAGTTATTAATAAACTTTAATACAAACCCGGCATAAAAAAGTTTCCCTTTTATTACCATCCCTTTGTCTCACTGCAATTTTAAGTTTAACGAGCTGAAATAATTGAATACCCTTTTTGTTATGTTATAGATTTTTGATCAAATTCAATCACAGGCTTTCGCGGTTCGACCCTCAAATAAAATTAAATTCTATATAAAAAAATCCGAATAAAGGATTGAACTTTTTTGCGCTCAACACATAATTTAGAGAACACGCGATATAACCACATTCTCTTCGCGAGCTTTACGAGAAAACTTTTTTTTTCACGGGGAAAGACCCCATTGACTAAAGTTCGTGATTCACGTTATGAACGGAAAATTTCTCGACAGCAATATTTCATGGCATTGGAGTCTTAATATTTCAATATTACAATTTTGTAATAAATAGTTTTTTTTGCAGGAAATATGTTTGGTGGTATTTTTTGGCGTCGAATATTTGGTGCGACTATGGAGCGCCGGCTGCCGATCGAAGTACATGGGATGCTGTGGACGACTGAGGTTTATAAGAAAACCGATATGTATTATAGGTAAGTTTTAGCACCGTAAACTTACATTCATAATTCTCCACGGAGCTTTTAAAAAAATATAAAAAAAAACAGTAGCAAATCCTGCACTTCAAGGCAAAGGGAGAAAAATACATGCAACATTAAAGCTTTTATAGTGTTTCTAAATTCAAAATCCAGATTTACTTCAACATTGAGCGCGGTTTGATATTTTCTCTGTGGTTAAATTCACTCAATTCATAGATTTCGCTTTATTGCACGAATTGAGATTGTGTTTTTCCGAGAATCGAAGTACAATAAAATGCTTTTATTCAAGTGTTTCATTCGAGCCAGAATTTTATACGAGATTCTTATCTTTAGTTTTTCGAAGGCGAGAAAGCTCGTGGGCAATGTAAAAATGTCACTGGAACGGAACTGCTTTCTCGTTGAGATCCCATTGCGGGAGGAGGATGTGCTAGTATTTATATAGTACATCCTCTTTTGCATACACTGCTCTTCTCCGAGAGAAATTTATCCTTATAGACAGAAAGCGAAGCCTTCGTTTTATCGTTAGTCGTAAGGACAAATCCGAGTGTTGTAAAACATACTGCGACCTTCACGTAATATTTATTTAACGAGAAAAGCGAAATCAAGTTTTGTTCAACATTTATTTTCATGCTTTTAGATCTTCAGACTTCAGCGTAACTTTAGTGCTCTGTCTTATCAGCGAGTTTTCATAGTTAACGAGACAGTTATATGTTATATAATCATCAGTTTTATTTTGCAATTTTTATAAAATGATATTCTCCATTTTTTAATGTAATTTTCAAATGTAACAAATATAAATTTGTCTTTCAGACTTAATTGTGGTGGTTGCGTCAATGGTAGTGCTCTCAGTTGGGAGCAACGGTCAAGTTTTTGCCACTTCGGCTATTCGAGGTATAAGATTTTTGCAAATTCTTCGGATGCTCCATGTCGATCGACAAGGTGGCACCTGGAGGCTCCTTGGATCCGTCGTCTTCATTCACCGTCAGGTAAATTGAATAAAACATTTTATCCATCTGACTCAAAATTCGAGTGTTCAACTTTTCTCGTATTTTTCAGAAAACGATTCTCGCATATTCCACAAATGATAAATTTCAATTTTTTATTCATATTGCAGGAACTCATTACTACACTCTATATCGGGTTCTTGGGACTCATTTTCAGCAGTTATTTCGTCTACCTTGCAGAAAAAGACGCAGTTGGACCCAATGGAAAAACCGATTTTGCAAGTTACGCAGATGCACTTTGGTGGGGAGTGGTGAGTTTATTTTTATATATACAAGGATAAGTCAATAATTTGTTTTTAGACAAGATATTTATTATTGTATCGAGAATTAAAATGAAAATATTTCTCTTGTGAGGTACTAATTCAAATTAGTTTTGCGACTTCGATCGACCCATTTTTGTTAATAAAATATGAAAGAGGAAACATTTTTCAACGTAAAGAATTAATTAATTTTATCCTCTGGTTGAAATATTATATATTTTCCAGGAAATATAAATTCCATGAATACCTTGTTCTAAAATCAGTTTTTAATGAAGCGTATATTTATAAAATTCCTTGAACATTTCACAACGGAGGTAAACATAAGTTTATAACATTTTATGTAATCATATTATAATTCCAAGTTAAAACTTCATGTCTCCTCATTCAGTCTTTAGCCTCTGATTATAAGATTTAGTAGTAAGAGCGATTATAGTCAGGCAGTAGTCACCAACCTTGTTCGATTTTCCTCATTGAAAAAAAAAGCTTCTCGAATATAAGCATATAAACATTATATAATGTAAATCTCAGTGCGCATTTCTTTGTTTTTGCTATAAACTCTTTCAATATTTTCGATCACATTACAGCAGTGAATTTGGGTCACTCACTTGAAAGAGATTTTAAACTCCCTTCTATTAATCTCATTAATTAAGTTGGAGAAATTTTGTAATAAAAGAGAATAGATAATGAAGAAATGGAATTCACTATATTAATTTTGTGAGTGTAGTTTCTTGATTATGAATGATGGTTTAATAGAAGCTAGAATATCCATGGGATGAGTATGCTCAATAAATCCATTCTCTTTGATTAGTAGCGCCTGAGCATCTCGAGAACTCCAAGAAATCTACACCTCTTTTTACTAATATACTATAGTGGCCTTTATAATTTAATAATAAGATAGGCAGTGTAGATTATCACGACAATGAAGCGTCGCCGAACAATTTCATCACGATAATTACAGTCCAGTTGTTCTTGTTCTCAGTTACCGTGATCGATCCTAGCTTTACTTCGAAAGGGTGGAATAGAGCTCTAAGCATTCACTTGAACATGCTCACTTTCCTCCTGAATGCATTCTGGTATTTAGATAGCTTCCAGCATCCTCTATATGATCGATTTCATCGAAAAGCTATTTCTTGATCTACCAATTACTAGGAAACTTGATTCTTATTGTCGCTTAATTAATTATACATCTCCCTTCTATTATTTAAATTAATCAAGCTCATGAAATAATTCTGTCTTTAGATAACTGTCACCACAATCGGATATGGCGATACAGTTCCGCAAACGTGGATGGGGAAGATAGTGGCATCGTGTTTCAGTGTCTTCGCGATATCATTTTTCGCACTTCCAGCCGTGAGTAAAATATTTTTATGGATTTTTCAATACAGACTCTACATACAGAGTCTGTACTATTGTTATTGTTATAATTTATGTTTCAACTCTGCACGGAGAAACTTTAATTATCAATTTTTACTTTTCTTGCATATGCACTGAAAAAACGAATTGGTTGGGACAACTATTAAAGTAGTAGGGCCAAC
>CAJFCO010000125.1:0-17002 GCA_904066015.1 Synergus gifuensis | reverse complement strand
TTTTACTGTTTCAAATTTAGGGAGTAATAAGTCTTATGACATTGAAAAAAGGAGAGGTCTTTAACTATAGAGTAAATGCAATTAATATCTAGATTAAATTTCAGTAAATCGCCTCTTAAACTTCATCCATATTATGATTGGATATAGATATTTAAAATTTAATCAAGTGTTAAAAATGAAATGTTTCTGGTAGTTTAACTTGAATTTTCTGAATAGATTGTTATTGACATTTTGCAATAAATGCCATGGGCTTGATTAGCCGTTCGTTATTTTAAGGGTGGCATAGTGACAAGTCCATTGTTCTTTTGAATTTTATTGCGACTGTTGCTCAAACGTACGGCTGCGCTGTCGCAAAATAACTATCGACCTACGCCAAAGGCAACGTCCGCGGCAAAATCAAACAGCATACTGAATGTCGAATTTAAAATAGCATGGTAACAACTTTTTTCAATAAAAATAGACTCGCTTCTTTTGAATATCGAGTAATAATTATTAAATAGGTCAAATATTATTTTAAATATTATAATAGCATTAAACATCGAAAATAGGCTCCTGAATTGAATGAACTTCAAACTCGGATGAAACTCGTGCAGATGAAAGTTCTGGATAAGTCTAGTTCTACAAAATCTATACTGCTTGCTTAGCCGAATTTAGCCTCTGATGTTAAAATTTTAAATGGAAACGAGGTTTGATTAAAGACATCTTAACAATTCACATTTTTAAGTGTTCCTATTTTAAAATCAATGTTTTATTTAATAAGCTTCAATGTAAAATTGTATAAATCTCAAGTAACTAGTAATTACGTTCCACTTGGATTCGTGGAATTATTGTTGACTTCTTGATAGATCCTCGAAGTTAAGCAACGCTTGACTCGGTTAGGCCCGGATAAATTGATGAAATAATGAGTTTATAATAAAAGCTTGAAGATTTATATTAAAAATTGCATGAAAAATTCAACTCTGAATCTGATTCGCTCACTTGAAATTCCCTATAAATATTATCGAAAGCTGTTCCATAAATTATACAGACTGTCGAATTATTTTATGAGAGTTTCCAATGTTTTTGTGGTTGTTACTCAACTACTCTTGGTAATTTAATATTTTATAATTAATTGCTCAAGGCAAAAATCGATGTTTGTTCTCAGGAGTTGCAAAGAAGGTTGGATCAAACTCTGGGTAAACCGGGAAGCTACCTGGCAGGCATCGACCGCGCAGGCAACGTTAAACCCATGACGATTGGTGCCCGCCTCTACCGCGTGGAACAGCAGGTAAATTTTTATCCATCTTCCTCTCTCATCATTTCGATATTTTTTTTTAATCTCAAGTCTAGATTGAAATGGTAAAATAACAAAAAGTGCGATCGGAAATAACCTGGGATCCATTAGTAACTGAAATTACCAGAAAGTAGTTGAACAAAACGAGACTTAAAATTTAATAGAGATTATTATCGGACAGTAGTTGCCACTCTTTTTTAAAAAAACTCTCTTCGTCATCTGCTCGCCGTTTTTTACTTCGTGAAGAAAAAAAAAAATTGTCAATCATTTTTTGTAGTCTTATATATTCAGAAATTATAAGTCTTAATTTACATTTACATTACTTTTTCACTGAATTTATTTTTTAAAATGTTTTTTCATATTTATATCAATTGGTTATTCTATAATAAATCTCAATCAATATAATTCGTCTTTTCTTGTCATAATATATCAATCTCAGGATTTCACAAGATGCAAGGCTGCTCTATTTAGTTCGTAATCTCGGCGCGTTTTATTCGTGTGACATTAAATTTCCTGAATTCTATTCAACGCCAATGAAAATTGGAGAAAGTTTTGTCATTCGAAACGACCTCACGTCGGAGCTTCGTAGAAGATTCGAGTCATAAGGGAATTATATCTGAACGCACTCGTATATTACTTTTTCAGTTGCAGTCTTGCGCCAATGCAAGGGATTATAATTATTGAAGCATGAAAAATCTTTCTTAAAATAAATTCAACTTTATCTCGAATAGCAAATCCTTCAACAATTATCCTTAAAAATATGAAAATTAAAGGCAAAAATGACGATATTTAAGGGTCGATTCCGTGCCAGATGACAAAAAATCTCATGCCAAGAAATTATTTGATATAAGAGGAAATTATTGTTTATAATTATCTTTCTAATGACCTATCTAAAAGCTGCAGTCTAGACACGAATCCTTGAATACTCTGATGTCGGTAATTGTCGCTAAGAGGAATCTGCAATATTTAAAATTAAATTTCCCTATTAAATTGTACAATTTTTTCAGCTGGCAGTAATGGACAAGAAACTAGACCAGCTGGTCCACGTGGTAAACGCGCTGGCTCAGAAATTACAAATCCCTGTTAGAAGCGTCGAAGACGACGTGTAACGAGCGCGAGTAGGTGAAAAATCCATCCTGAAGATCAAATTCGATTTTTGGTCTTCACCATCTTTCCGCTTATTTTCAATGAAGATACAAGATAACGTGGAATGGATTCACGAAAACTATTTCCGGACAGAAATCGCGCAAGGTATGAATCTACATTCCAAATTGTGATAAGCCAAATATTCCTTCAACTCTCCCTGAAAAAAATAAAATGACATAAAATTAAGTGTGAGAGATTGGGAAATTAAATTAGAATTTTAAAGTTCTTAAAAAGTATTAGCAAATATTGTAAAGTATTATAAAGCGTAATTATATTACTCTATTATTTTATAAATCACGTTAATTCAATTTTTCCCATTCTCGAAGAGAATTGTGATTGGCTAGGATTTGAGAGTGATGAGGTCTGTTTAAATCACGTCTTAAATTAATAGAAGGAAGTATTTATTGGCAAGGAAGAGTTCCTTTGCATCAATTTAATCAGAGAATTTTTTCACACTTTTACCAAAATTCTTTGAAAAACTGGAATCTTAATAAGGCCGAAAATAAGAAATCAATCCATTGTTAAAATTTACGAGACATATCTTCGATTTAATTATCTTTTGTTACGAATTAAGTAAAAATAATAATAATCTGTCAACAAGCAGATAACGTTAAGCTAAACGCACAGTAAACAGTCACAAAATGACGTGAAAATGCCGCCGATTTCACAAAATTCTCGAAATAATTTAACACCTCGACATTTTTATTTCCACTCTTTTAACTTTAGAAAAAAAATTTGTTTAATAAAGTTAAAATATAAAATTAAATAACTATTCTTACTAGCAAAAGTAAAAATGTCGACGACTAATTTTAGGGTTCATGATGAATATCGCAGTCATAAAATTGAATTTCTTTTTCGAAATTCACAAACGAATCTTTGCGTCATCTGCACAAAAATAAAAAAAAGGAAAAGATTACGGCTTCGTATGCTACGTTTGCACTTTCAACGTTTTTCACTCCATATTTCATTTTGAAATACGCAATCGAGCGAATAAGAAGGAAGACGATTCAATCTTGTTAAGTATTCTATAAAAATAATAATTATAAATTAAATAAATGGTAAATTAATCAAATAATTAATTAATAATTCTATCAATACACTCGAGTCTCTCAAATGTCAACTTACCAAATCTCAAGTTCTCCCAATTGTCAAGTCATTTTTCTCTCAAATGTCAGGTGCCTCTTTCTCAAATCCCACTTGATAACCACTGCGCACGCGTTGCGCTTGATATCTGATTGGTTGCTATTCGCGCGTAATTTAAAATGCTAAAAAATATTATATTATACGCAATACGCATGCGCAGTTGATGTGACTATAGAGATAAAGAATTTCTTGACATTTGGGAGACTCGAGTGTAATCATATAACGCTAATTGTAAGTATATCATAAAATTAGTTTTCGATATACCAAAGAACCGCAGTAACATTGAATAATGACAAATAGGTAAAGTAAAATCACTGTAAATATTGATATATAATAATAATAATAATAATGTAATGATATCAAATACGACGTTAATTCGAAAAAGCACGAAAATCGCTCGATCTTATAAATATACTATACATATAAACAATTGTATGTATTATATTCTATATTTTATACTCAGATAACAAATTAACATCGCCCATACGATATTGTTTTTTTCTTCGAATCGATTGCATGCAGTTTTATAATAATAACGCGAATATACTTATTTAAATATTAAATTATCCAATTTCATTCGTATTACGTTTTCGAACCTTCGATCGATATAAAAATATATCTTGAGGCGAAAAAAATTTAGGGTAATTCAAATTTCTGAAGTAGAATTTACTTAAATTTACGTGGTCGGCTAAAGTTTTATATGAAAACGGACGAACGTTTCGCGTTCCGAATGGACTTATTGTGATCTCTAGGAAGATGTAATTTATTGCGATTATTCGATAAAATTTACATTCGCGTATAGGTACATAAATAACACGCGCGCTAATAATGATAACTTAATTAATTAAATTATGTAATTAAATGAATTAAATTTAGTCGATTATCTCTCCTTCGCTGCGAGAAAAAACTCTTAATGGTATTTTTAATATTAAATAATTAATCAAATATTATTTATTGTTATTAAGAGTAGGGTCCAATCTAAGTGCAATGGATTTACGAGAGATATCGTTAGAGATATTGATATGATTCTGCACTTTTTCGAATATAAAATTAATTAATTGTACAATAGTCTAGAAAAATTTTAAAGAGCTTTTAGTCCATTATTTAGCGTTAATTGTTTTTTTCTTTTATTACCCTTAGCATTGATTGGTGGACAAACATTTTTTTTAAATGTACATAGAAGAAAATGCAATGGTAACTTATTATCCTCGCTATTAGAAAAATGCCTAATGATAATAGAAAGCGAAGCACAGTGATAATACATATATATAATCAATATCACTCCTATGAGGTATGAGCAATGCCAATTAATGACAAAGGAGAGAAAAATAATGGTTACTGTATACTGTATATTAAGGGGGTCGTCTCATGTGACAAGCGTTTTTCTTACACTTTTTTATTAATTTTTTGTGACGAATAATACAGACCAAATTGTCTGGTTTTTTTTTGGGTATATTTACGAACTATTCAACAGTCATTATAAATTTTTTTACGTTAAAATGTACAGTCAAATCGATTGTAGACATCTGGATTGACATCCGTGTCAAAAAAAAGTTGGGGGATGGTTAACACGATTCCAGCTGTTCTATTTATCTGAAATTAAAAAATCACCGACCGTTTTAATTGGTAAATCTGTGGCTATAGCCGGAACCAGAATTGAGTCAAAATTTTGAATATTTTTTTTTGTGAACTGTTAAACATAAAAACACGATTTTCATCATATTCTTTTTTGTTATTTTTTTAATTAAAAAAAATAAATAAATATAGATATCACAATGATTCTGGTTCACGCTAAAACTATAGATATCCTGAGTATACCATAAAAACTTGAGCCCAATCAGTCAATTAGTTTTTGAGATATCGTGTTGACCGTTGTGAAAAATGACGTTTTGAGAAAAACGCATTTGAAAGTTTGAGTATGAATGAAATAAAAATCTCTTGATTTACCATCAGTCTGCTATGCCTGGTCCATATAAGACCAGTTAAATGTTAAATGTTAAAGTTAAATGTTAAAGTTAAATGTAAAAGTTAAATTTTAAAAGTTAAATGTTAAATGCAAAGACAAGACTAAAATGTGATAAGCGTAGCAGCGCAACACATACATTCTAAATGTGTTTAGGAAGCGATTTGTGCAAAAAAAAAATCGATTTTTTTAACCCATCACATGAAACGACCCCCTTAACAGTATCATTATAATTGATCCAATTCAGGCAATTACTAAAAGATCTGATCCAAATTTTACGAAAATAACATTAAGGTTTGATCATATAAATAAATTACCAAAAATTTATGCTATTCGAGTAATTTGTATACAATTGAGATTAATTTAATTTGTGGAAACGTGTTTCTAATGTTTTTTAATAATAACCGATATTAATTGATAATAATTGAAATTATTCTAAATTTATTCAATTAAGCAAACTGACAATCATATAAAATTGGATGGATAATAAGTACGAGCTTGGTAGAATAAAATATCTTTAATTCAAGTGTGGAAACTTGTTAAATTAACTTAATAAACGAATAATTCAAGGGGTTGAAAGGAAGTTCAAATTGTTATTTGAAATATATTTTTATTTCAATTCACCCCGAACTATTTTACATTTGCTTGAATTCATTTTAAATTGTTTTGAATTATTTTGAATTCGTTGAACTTGAAAGTATGTATTTTTATTTAAACATAAATTCTATCTAAATATTTAAATTTCAAACTTTAACTTTCCTTCTTTTTATTAAAAAATGAAGCTTAAGATCAGCATCAAAATAATTTAAAGGGTAATTGACTAATAATTGTTCTAATTGACTAGTGATTGAGACTATTAATCTACAAATTACAACGAATATATTCCAATAAAACTAATAAAAAATGCAAACCTATTACAATTTATAATATTTTCTCTCTGCAAGAAAAATTGTTCTCACCTTCAACAGTCAAAAAATACAGCATACTTTCAGTAAAATATCATCGGTTAGCATTTTCTTTTTCTAGTTATAAAGTCGAGATTGTGTGGAATCGTAAAACGCGAAGATCATTAAAAATATGTAATCTTATACAAGATCTCAGAGCAAGTAGTGTTCGCGAATCGGCCGAAACAGTGCATAATACAATTTCTATTATTAGAGTTAAAAAACAAAAATAAATTTATTACACATGCGTGATTCATATAATTTTTACATAGAACGTAGAAGATTCACGCTGTATGTATAATTATCACTAAAAGTAGACACTAGCTAGTGTATATTGCTTCGAATTACATAGCTTAAAAAAACTTTTAAAATAATAGCGAATGATTTATAAATTAAATAAATAAATTACAATTAATTGATTAAATAAAATTCATTAAATTAATTATTCAAATAATTTACGAAAAAAACAGGAATAGATGTAGAAAAACGAAACTCTAGATATTACGATCTGCCCCTATGGCTTAGAATGTGATATGTATTCTGAAAATTTTTCTACCTTAATTCGTAGAATTGTCGAATCAGTGACTTCATTAAGGTCTTCTCTATTTTTTTTTTATTTCATCGGCATACGTCTGTAAAACATTAAATTTGTCAAAACGTGATAAAATCATTTTAGAAGACAACTATAAAACAAATAGATTATTGAATAAAATTTATAATATATTTTAATAATAAGAATTTTATAATAATTTTATAATAAGAACTATTTTATAGTGAGTAGAGATTTACTTAAATCGACGATTTTTCGATTAAGGTAGATTAATGATATTAAAGCTGTATCGACTCACTTTAATTGGATCAAGAAGCTGATTTGAAGCCTTAGGCATTCACTACTTATCAGATTTATTCATTGATTGAAAGTACTGCTAATCTAAATAATCTAATCTAATCCCCCTTATTACATACTTTGAAAATGTTTCTAAAGTTTTTTTTGGATACTGCTTTTCCAATTTAAAATTAGAACTTTGTTTTTTTCATATCGTATTATTTGAATCAAATTTCAAATAAAAATTGATCAACACGGAAAAAAATAGTTCTAGAGGAATTACCGAACTCGTTACGAAGTGGCGGATATGAGAAAAAGTCGGGAAGAATTACGGATCAAGTTTTCTGTAAATACTCTTGAACAAGTTCTAAAAGAATTAAATATAATTCGGGAAGAATTATTGAAGAGTACAGTAATTTTATTCACGTTAATCTAGAAAATTTACGGAACTTAAAAGAAGAAAAAACACAGTGGAAGATTGGATATTTTACAGTCGAGTTCGGGAATTTTCAAGGTCGTCGCACTATTTCTAGTACAAAAGAAATATTCCGATTTATAGAGGGGCGCTGCTAAGGATTGTAAGGATACCTACGCGAGATAAGGTAGAATCCTAGAATTTGCTTTATGATTTATACAAATTAAATGTTTATTTTTATTATAATTGCACACATTAGAAACTAGATACATGTATATTCTTAAACATAAATACATATACATATTTTTTAATAATTTATTATATTGAGTAGCTGAAACAGAAAAATTGGATTAGAGAATGCATGATGCAGGAATCGAACACGGGTTTCCGGAATGACAGCAAGATGATTATCCACTCTGCTACAGATTAAAATATGTGAGTTAGAATTTTATCGTCCATATGAATGAAATGCTATAAAAAATTTCTAAAATTCACAAATTCGTAATTTGTGTAATTAATAATTATTTTAAATATATATGTAATTAATATTTTATTTTAATATTTTATTTTATTATTATTTTACCCATGCAATACAATATTGATTATTAATATAAAAAGAGGTACTTACTTCAGATAATCCTCATAAGTTGTATTATTTTTGTTGATTTCGAACGCCTATACCGGGGACGCCAGCATGTGACTCTCACAACAGCAACACATACACTAACGCAACTTACTGTAACTGTGTGGCGCGCCGCTACGTATGTGTACTTCAAAACATTGTGGAGTTCGGGAATTTTCAGAGACCCAGAACTATAATTCTCCCGATCGTAGGACACGAAAAATTACTACAAAGGAAATATAAATTCTCTTGAATTTTTCTAGAGAAAATATCTTACTATTCTATACTTTATCTTGAACTTATTCGTAATTATCATTTCTGACTTTTTATTTTCAGTTTGGTAATTATTCTGGAACAGTTCGAGTTGTTTTACCGAAAAGTTATAGATTATCTCCCGAATTTTTCTCATATCCGCCACATCGGAATAGTTCGGTAATTCTTCCAGTACTATTTTTTTCCGTGAATGATCAAGAAATCAATACAGTCTAATCTACGTTTACAATTTTTATCGATCAACCAACTTGACTACTCTCTTATCTTAAGTCATACATCACTGAATTATTTTTCGAACGATGTTGTTGGCAATCTTGAAATGAGAAGAATCTTTGAAAGCTTGCGAATTACTGTTAATTAATACCTGGAAATTGATTTTCCATGCTACTTCGCGCGTACCTTTTTACTTATCATTACTTGTTATTCATGAGTATTAAAAAAGTAAACTCAAAACTTTAAAACTCATCTCCGATTCCCAAAAAGCAATATTTTTGTTGTAAAATAATTAATAAACCAATGGAGATGTAATTTGGACCAATTATAATATATTGAAAGAAGTCCAGAAAATCGACTATCTCATGAAACTATTATTAATAGTGGTACCGAAGAACAATTGTTAAATAATTATTGCTACATTCTTCTAATTTTATCGAGCCATTAATTTCAATGTTAATAATAAATAAAGAAGGAAAGTAACCACCAAAATAGAGGTGCTAAATCGTTCCGTACAAATTTGCGTTAAAACAAGTTCAACACTATTTATGAAAAGAGTTTATGAGCCGAAGGAAAGATTGCGGTTGAAAGAAGATAATTCTAAATTTTTAAACGGTGACCATCTATTTAATGATGGTCACCGTTAATGATCTGAAATTTGTAAAGTTAAAAAAGACCAATCAAGCGATTTCACAATCTAACCAGACAATTTTTTCCGCAGTAATCTAATTTTATAATTACGTAATATCCTCAATCTCTTTCTCACTGGAAAAAAAATAATCCAATCCAGAAATATAAATAAAGTTTTATTATTATTTTTTTTTATCTCGAACGAATGCAAGGAAAGAAAACGAAAACCTAATTCTATCATATCACCGTAGTTGCCTAAACTATCGATTAGTATGTAGTAATCTTCTAAGCAGAATAAAATGCTGTCAACGTACCTTTCGCAAACTTGGTGACTTTGGAAGCCTACGAATTTGTTTTTAGTGTTTACAGTCATCTTGAACTCGAAAAAAATCTCTGTTCCTCGTAAACTATTAAATAATGTAAACTATCGACTTAACTTAGGATCGAATAAAGCTATTATATTATAAATTATAAATATGAAATTATACATAATTTCTAACTAACGATACCGTAAATATTATACCAAATTGTAACTAATTGTCTACTCAAACAGTGGCATAGTCCAAAAATTGTATAAAAAATGTTCCAATTGAAAAAAAAATTGTATTACTACTTTATAATTTTTTTTAAATTATCTTGTTTTTTGGCAATGTCACTTAAGGCGCTACCACGACTACGAACTAGGAATGACGGTTGATCCGTTGCCCAAACGTTCCTCGAACTTTCATAGGTGTAAAATTCACGTCGATAATAATATTAGTAATATCAAAGCGGTGTAAAAATTCTCCAAGGCAAAGATTGTTTGCAAGTGTCCTTCCAAGCATAAATGTTGTAGTGCGCCCTCGAAGGGTTTATGTCCTTTCTGACCCTTCTATTATTAAATTAAATTAAATTATATTAAATTACAATTAAGTAAATTATTATATAAATAATAATAGTTTAATTAAATCAGCAAAACTGAGAGCATAAATTTATTTTTTGAGGTCCATCCATTTTTGGCGAAAGGGTACAAAGAGATTTATATACCGCCTACTTCTTGATATAGGTTTTCATTTGTTATGCTATTAAAAAAGATTATAAAAAATTTCTAAAGGACTCAGGAGTCTCTAAATGATCGAGGATGGACCAAAGTATAATATTAGTAGAGGTGGTGTGAGCGCTAGTATTATTTAAACTACGAGAGAGAAAAAATGTGCGCATTATTATATAAAATAAATCCTGTCAAATATTGTACATTCGTGACTCGTTCTTTTAACACAAATGCTATATTATAAATATGTGAAGAAATATTATATGATGTATTATATGGTTAAATATTAAAAAATTAAATATACTACATCTGCTATTCTCTGGAAGGTTGTATGAATATAATAGTCCTTCCCTGTTATCCTTCAGTGGATTTTATATGTGAGATATCCATTAGGATTGATCATATTAAGTATTTAGGAAATTATTAGTAAATTATAGAGACAATTTTTTCTGCACTTTGAAATCTTTAAATTATCTGAAGAAAAATGGATGATTATACGAAATTCTGTTTCAAAAATCTGGATTATGCGAAATTGTGCGATGAAGAAATCAGAACTGTATTTAATTTAAATATTCAATACTGGCATCAATATTACGTCAAATCTCAATGTTTTATAAAAATATCAATAACTTTTCGAAATAATGAACATTTTTTAAATTTCTGGAGCTTACTTTAAAGAAAACTTTTTATTGAATCTGATATTTTTTTCTTTGTTTTGTGCGAGACTTAAAGTTGTCGTGACTGAGAAAAATATTTTTACTACTGAGAAAAATATTTTCATAAAATATAAAAAATCATTAATCATGATGTTTCTGCAAAATTATGTTAAAATTTACATTCATTTGATTTTTATTATTATTTTCCTACTGATCAGGTAATATTGAACTTTTTACTGTATTTCAAATCGAAATTTGAGCCCTTGTATAATGCGGAGAAATAATTGTACAATTTTTTAAATAAGTCCATCTATTTTAATAAGTCTATCTATAGAAATCTACTTTTAAAATATTATTATTAATTATTTTATTATAAATATAAATAATATTATTATAAATATATTTTAAAATGTTAAATATTATTGATAATTTTACAAAACATTAAGATCTGACGTTCTTTGCAATTTTAAACAAAGTAACTTCGTACTGGGCTCATTTTGGTAGCTTTTAATTTAGTTAAAAGAAAAAAACTTCTATCTGGTAGTGTAATAAACCAATAAATTATTATAAAATGTATTAAAATTTTTGAATTATTGTCAATTGATAACAAAATTTCCACGCAAAAATTGAAATTTTCAAAAATTATGCGATGAAAGAAAATTATACGTTTTTATACGATGACGAATCTTCTTTATTTAATTAGGAAACTTGATAAATCGCAAAGATTTCGAGTAATATATTCAATTCTGAGAAATTATGCGATTATGCGCTTCGCATAAAATAGTGGTCTCTACAGTGGCGTAGAAACCGGGGGGGCAGGAGGGGCAGTTGCCCCCCGGACGGGGGAGCAATATAGTAATTTTGCCCCCCACTCAAAAACAATTGACAGTGATTTTTTTATTCCCATCGAATTAAATATTATCTCTAAAATTTTTTCACATTTTGCGCACATCGCAATTTAACATTTAAAAATTTGAACTATAAAGCTGTTAAAATAACAAAGATGTTTGTGACGCTTAAATAAAAATGCATTTATATATATATGTATTATATATGATGAATTTTTGTCATTTGATTTTGTCCCCCCACGAAAAATTCTGTTGCTACGCCTCTGATGGGTCTCTATAAAGTTAGTAATTTTCTTAATTTTATAATTATAGTTTGAAATCAGGTTTCAATTTGTTACCATCTAGAGATACGAAAGAACTTGTTATGGTTCAAGTAGTAGCCTACAAAGTACTGCCACCTGAAGGAGGTAGAAGCAACTTATAGTAGATTTGAATCTTTTAAATTAAATATTGGACGTTTTTGTTTTATAGTAATTAAAAACAATATTCTTTTAGAATTATTTAAACTAAATTTCGTATTTTGATTAATACATAATATTAAATTTTGCAGGGTTTTAATTTAACAGCATTCAAATATATATTTTTTTAATGAAGTCAAGAAATTATTTTGCAAACAAATCAAACAATGTTTGGTACTCCCGATCTGATTGAAATTCCAATTTTGTGTGAATGAGCTAATAACAAATTAGTCGATTTTCATGTGGTCCATCCGTAAAACTTTGATTGGAATTTGTTAAGTTTTAAACCATCTCAAGGGATTTACGTTTTTTCATGACTGTTCTTTATATATGCCTACGAGAAACTCCAATTGCGTACGAGTTACAAGAAAAGATACGTGTACCATGGTACTTTACATCGCTATTCATGTGTCCGTCATTGAATCAAAACGGGATTGCATCTGAAGCCACCTGTACACTTGCTTCATATGTATTTTGTTGCATCAAGTTCCTTTCAAACTGCTTCCTGTCCTCCTCTTACTTCTCCATCTTCTTCTTTTTTAGAGCATTAATAAATATTTAAGAAGATATCTTACAATATAACGTAACCGAATCTATAAAATTACAAGAAAAAGAAATGCATCAACTGTCGAATGAAGAAGAACCCCTAAGTTGCATCTATATGTCTCGGGTAATAATCAGGGGTATTGTACTTGATGTTTACTTGGAGATCAATATTTAGAGAATTGAATATTACTCGAAATCTTTGCGATTTATGAAGTTTCTAAATTAAATAAAGAAGATTCGTCATCTCATAAAAATGCATAATTTTCTTTCATCGCATAATTTTAGAATCTTCGCATAATTTTTGAATTTTCGCAAAATTTTGGAAAATTTCAATTTTTGCATGGAAATTTTGTTATTAATTGACAACAATTCAAAAATCTTAATACATTTTATAATAATTTATTAGTTTATTACACTACCAGATAGAAATTTTTTTCTTTTAACTAAATTAAAAGCTAGCTATCAAAATGAGCCCAGGACAAAGTTACTTTGTTTAAAATTGCAAGGAACGTCAGATCTCAATGTTTTGTAAAAATATCAATAACTTTCGAATAATGAACATTTTTTAAATTTCTTGTACTTATTTTAAAAGTAGATTTCTACAGATAAACTTATTAAAATAGATAGACTTATTTAAAACTAGCTGTGAATTAGATCTCGGGTGTTCCTTTTAACTATATTTATATTTCTTTTGTGCTCATTTGTTGAGCACTTTGCTTCCCCATAGAGGAAGCATTAACCATTTTCTTTTCAAAACAAGGTTAAGGTTATCAATAAAAATAAATCTTCCATGATTCGAGCTCAAAAAATGAGAAAAAGAAAAAAAAACAAATTTTAAAATTATTTCACTACAAAATTGAATATATCATTATTTTAAATCAAATTTATTAATATTAGATTACTTAATTTTTTACGACGCAAGAAATCTTTTACTTTCTTACATTAGCTTTGTATTTTGTTTATTTTAAGACTTATACATAAAAATGGAAATTTTCAAAATTAAAAATAATCATAATTTTCATAATATTCAATGAAATGCATTAATCTTACAGGTCAATCGATTCGTCTGGACGCAAAGTATCTTTTTTTCCTATACATAAGCTTTGAATTTTGATTATTTGGGAAGTTATAGTCGAAAAATATTAGACATTTATCAACTGAGGAAAGTTTAATTAAACCATTTTAAAAATATTGGAAAATTTAACGACTACAAAGCTTCCTCTATGAGGAAGCAAAATTGCACAATTATTTCTCCGCATTGTATAAGGGCTCAAATTTCGATTTGAAATACGTAAGAAATTCAATATTACCTGATCAGTAGGAAAATAATAATAAAATTCAAATAAATGTGAATTTTAATATAATTTTGCAGAAACATCATGATTTTTTATATTTTATAAAAATATTTTTCTCAGTAGGAAAAATATTCAAATATTTCAAAATATTACAAAGAAAATACAAAGAAATAATATAAAGACAAAAAATACAAAGAGAAAAATATCAGATTCTATAGAAAGTTGAAATTCTATAGAGAATTGAAATTTTATACGTAATATTGATGCCAGTATTGAATATTTAAATTAAATATAATTCTGATCCAGATTTTTGAAGCAGAATTTCGCATAATAATCCATTTTTCTTCGCATAATTTAAAGATTTTAAAGAGCAGAAGAAATTGTCTCTATGAATATTTATTGTGATATGTATATATTGCATGTGAACAAAAAACTTGAAGAAAGTAAATCAGTTATCTGAAAAAAAAACATCAAAACAAGTTTATAAATAAAAATATGTCAATTATAAAAAGAATAATAACGTAGAGAACTTAAATAGATTTAAAAAACAAAGATTTTATGTTCAAAGAAGATACTCGTTTTGGGATAGTAGCGATCCTTCCGCACTGGCATTAAAGTCGCGTCCCATTCCGATTCTGATTTTTCGTTTTGGTTGCAGCTGTCGGTAGTGGACAAGAAGTTGGACCAGCTGGCATCGACTTACATGCAACCAGCGCGCGGAGAATCAGTGTAAAATCCTGGAACCGTATACCGTCGAAGACCGATCCTTTATAATTGATGGTGACATAATGTGAATATTAATATTAATTTATTTTACATCTTTCGCAGCGAATTAAAAACAGGTACTTCAGAATTAATTTGGCATTTAATCTTTAATTTAATCTCGCTTTAGTTGTCGATTAATTGCAACAGATGTAAAATTTAAGGTCATGCCTGTCAATATAATGGAAAGAGAGACCTTATCTTCAATAAAGGGCAGTTAATTATACTAATACCGTGTGCTGTTGTCATTTATGTTGCTTGATTATGGGAAATATTATGGAAAAAGGTAGTTCCATGTTAAACTTGCATCTAAATTTAAGAAGAATGACCGATCAATTAAAATATGTCTCACTTTAAAAATAATAGAGTCTACAAATAAGATCGAAAATCGTTGGGAGGGTGTGTGAAATTGAAGGGCGAGTCAATTTTAATAAAGATGATTTTATTAAGCTACTGAGAAACAAATACTTATCCGGCATAAAAAACCCCAGTCTTAAAAATGTGTGCACAAATTGGAAAAGATATGAAATATTATAAGAAGAGGAGATTGAAAATATGAAGAGGGGATTGAAAAGGAGGATGAAGATGAGCATCATGGGAGAAGCTATGGAGGGAGACGAGGGGGTGGAAAATGGATTAGAAGATGAAGGAGAAGCAGCACCAATTTGAATTATGAATTTGAAATATTATAGGAAGAGGAAGAAGAGGGGTGATGGAAGAGAGATGAAACATGAAGATGACGTGTTGGTGTTAAAGGGGTAGAAGGGGAGTGTAAGGCAGATGAGAAGAAAAACAACCAGTTTTTTAAATCGTGAGGAATGTAAGAATAGAGAGAGGAAAATAGAAAAAAGATATACAAGAGGCCATGATCTTTAAAAAAATGATGAATGACAGACTAAAAATATCTTTTTTACGAGCTTAAAGCTTAACACTAAAGTTGGAGATAAAATGATGGTACATAAATATAAGACTAGCAAGAATGCGTATATTGAGCGAGACGTGTGAAGCAAGTAAACAGGATCGGGTAGAAATGGCTAAAGCCAGTTGAAGATATAAAGGGAGGCAGACGGGTGACTACGTGCGCTCTAGGGACAGGTTCGTTTGCGAAAAACTTCAATTTGTCTCGCACGTTGCGTATATCGTACAAGAATCTGCCGGCTATGGCTAATATGCATGTAGGATCGTTTATACACAAGCAGATGCGTATGCGTTCCTTCGATGCTTTAACGATGAAAATAAGCACTTTATAGCGCGCGAGTAATCGATTCTCTCGTCGATATCAGCAGCAGCAGGTTTCTCTTCCTTCACTCGACGAAGATCCTGGCTTCGCCGATCTCGATTCTCTTTGTCGAACAACCTTTTGAGATTATCGTAAAGAAGCATCGGACGAAATACTTTCACGAGATAAACTACAAGATGAATGCCGAAGCTCTGCGAATGAAAAATGAAGGCAAGACAAAGTAAAATAAATGAGAGGAAAAATTAAGCTTGTTGCTGGAAAGGATCTTGAACATATATAAAATGGTATTACGATTCTATTATGAAGGAGTAATAATTATTCTACTTTATGTGCCATTTCAGCCTCTCTGATCTTTACTTATATATTTACCTAACAAAGTTGAACATCGAAATACACAATGTGTCTTAAAGTATCATATGTGTGGGCGTACAAGTATTATGGGATTCATTACTCATGGTTGCTTACCGTTATGGCGAAAAACACAATATTAAGAAACTAAACGTGAAAGGGAATGACGTAAAGTAAATTAAGTATTCAGGTATAATATTATGTATTTGATTTTTATAGGAATTTCATTTTCATCAATCAATCTTCTAAATAATTCCTCACTGAAAAAACGAGTTGGTTGGGACAACAAGCCTTTTATTAGTAGAGATGGTATTAGTTGTGATAACTACTTGGTTGGTAAAAATGACTAACCCATTTGGTGGGGTAAGATG
>CAJFCO010000124.1:763151-788442 GCA_904066015.1 Synergus gifuensis | reverse complement strand
TACTAATTTAACTAGTGAAATTTTGACTAATTTAAGTTTAGAGAGTTAATTGCGACGAAATATCTCTGTTGACAATTTTGCGTATAGAACGCTTGACCTCCAATTTCGCTGTATATGTTTGGAACTCGTTTTGGAAGGCGTTGTCGTTACTGATATCGTTTTATCATTATTGGCTACAATATATAGGGTGTATTAATTTTATTAAGAAGAATTTATTCCTTTATTTACCCTGTTTTGAAATTATTTTGTGCTGTAAAGCCCAGGGAACAACATAAATTGGACTTTAGCACATGCTGTAATTGATACGATATTACCTCGTTCAAGTCCTCGTTCACATGGTCTATATACTACATGATAACATTATCGCCGACTCCATTTCCTACTTTCCTAGAAAGAATTGCATGTATGTTTTTTAAACTACATATATGATTCTCTTATACTTGTTAGCATGATGTTACAAATGTCATGTAATTATAAAGAGCATTACAGTAATATATCGAGGTAAAGTGCAGGACATTTATTCAACTATGGAAGATGAAACGTACGTAGGAAGGAAAGTATTAAATTTGTCGTAGACTTGTTGCACTATATCTTTGGCCGGTTGAGAAGACTAGCCTAACCGGCATCCTGAGGTCGACGTCTCCGCATTTACCATGACGAATGTTACCTGATATATAGAGACACAACGCAGTCTCCGCGGATTTGGTTTGGTTCAAGTTCGTGAGGAATTATATATCATGAAAGAGTATAAACACAAGAATTCCATGTTGATACAATTTTGAGCTTAATAAGGATTAGCGGTTGATAAGAATTTTCGGTTTATATGAATAACTGTTGACTTTCCTTATCTTGACGTGAAAACTTTATTCGGAAACACTTTATGATTTTCTGCACTCGTTCAATGTTGGACTCATTTCACTTGATTTCTATTCTATTGATAATGTAAGGAAAAATAGAGTTTGATGGTGTCTGCTTGCGATATTGATCAAGCTGACTGCCAACTGTTGGAGTTGGGTGGTTGGTAAGCGTGATGCGACTCCCCTTGTGCCTCTGAGTCACTGTATACGAACTCAACTGAGTAAAACTCTACAGAATTGAACCAAATTCAACTGCCCCACCCGTCACGTACAGCAGCCGTACAAATCAATTGACAGCAGAGTGAGGAGAAGATATTTAATTATGAAGACTGCATTGCAAACATGAATGTGTGAGCATGAGCTGCAACCTGTAATGATGACTTCATTCGTCTAAATTGACATACTTGATGAGCTGAAAGAAACTTGATGAATGCATGAATAGAACTATCATTAATCATAGTTTATTACCCTGGAGGAATATTGAAGGAAAAAAGTATTTCTATGAAACAAATTCTTTATAAGGTGATGATTTGATCAATGGAATTTTAATTTATCTATTTGAATCTGCTGGATTGAATAGGGTTGCAGATATGTGAGGAAAGCTCTGAATGCTAACTTGGCCCCACGATTTGAACTGAACCCTATAAGCACATTAGTCATACATCAATGGAGAGACAGTAATTTTTAAGTGGCTTAAATGTAGGGGGTGCATGCAGAGTTTCCGTTTGGTGTCACGCATTACGTTCACCACACAACAGACGTTCCCAATAATCCTGTGGAAACGAGATCACGAAGCATGCCTAAATTGACGTTCGGTCGATGTAAGAAGAAATGTCAGAAACCGGTTGCATCGGTAATATTGAGAGCAGAGTCTACACACCTTGTTAACTACCTCCGGCCCACTAACATCGACAGTCGCTACTTACGCTACGAGAATCGCGAAACCTTGGATCGTTAGGAACTTTTCAATGTGGAAATTAATTGACTATTTACCATTATCAGCCAGTTCTAAATTCATAGTGATTACATTTTGCAACTGTTATTTCGTGCAATGAATGGAAATTGTTATTACTTATTATTGGTATTGGTTATTATCATTTTCATTGAAAATAATTAAACCAGTAATTGATATATGTATCTCCTAGTATCAATGGAACTTTAATTATCTTCACTGTCAGAAAAATCTGTAACCAGAGTGGCTACATATCAGGAAAGTTAGGGAAATGTCAGGGAAAATGGAAATTGACATTTATGCTATGTTATTTTTTTTAACAGATTTTAAAAACTTTCCAAGGATTTCGAAGGATTATAAAGAGTTTCCAGACATTCTTTGAGATTCTTTGGGTTTTCTAATGATTTCAAGAGATTTTCAATGATTTCAAAAGATTTAAAGAGATTTCTAGGAATTTAAAGGGATTACAAGAGATTTGTATATAAATATTTAAAAGATTTAGTGGAACAAGAAATTTTAAGGGATTATAAATGTTCTCGTGGAATTTTGAAGAATTTTAAAAGGCTTGTAAGAATTTTAAGAAATTTTGATTTTTGAAAAGTGATTTAAAGGGATTTGATTGAAATTGTAAAAAATCTCACAAGGTTTTTATGATTTATAAAAGATTTTGTAGAATTTTATGGAATTTCAAGAAATTTTAAGGGATTATAAATATTTTCGTGGAATTTTGAAGGATTTTAAAAGGCTTATAAGGAAAATTTTGTTTTTTAAAGTGATTTTAATGAATTTGATTGAAATTTTAAAGAATCTCACAAGATTTTTATGATATGTAAAAGATTTTCTAGAATTTTATGGAATTTCAAGAGGGTTTCAAGAATTTTAAAAGATTTTTAAATATTTTAAGAGATTTTAAAGTTTTTCGCGTAATTATAAAGAGTTTTAAGAAGCTTGTAAAGATTTAAAGAAATTTTAACAATTTAAACATTTTAAAATTATTTTAAGAAATTTAAAGAAGTTTCTAGGAATTTCAAAAAATTTCAGCGAATTTTAAGGGATTTCAATATAAGTTTCCAATAATTTTAAGATATATTAAAGTTCCTCGTGGTATTTTGATGTCAAGAGATTTTTAAAAGATTTTGTGGAATTTTGATGAATTGTAAGAAATTTAAAGAGATTTGTAGGAGTCCTAAAAGATTTTAAAGTTTTTTGAGGAATTTAAAAGACTTGAAATGATTTTGAGGAATTTAAAAATAATTAGTGAAAATTTAAGGATTTTCATAAAATATTAACAAATTTGAAGGAATCTCATCGAATTAAAAAATATTTCTATGAATTTTAAAAGATTTCCAACTCTCTAAATCTGAATCAGCGAAAACCATACCAAATCAGTGAAATTCGCTGATGAATCAACAGAATTACTCTCATAGAGGGCGTGATATTCACTGATTCATCAGCGAGTTTCACTGATTTGGTATGGTTTTCGTTGGTTCAGATTTAGAGAGAAGGTTGTTCGTTTTGAGAGATTTTTACGAATTTTAATTGTTCTTAATTTATTTCAAATCTCAAAAGATGTAAAGCAATATTATACGAAATTGTTGAAAAATTTCAATAGTATTTTTACATAAAATTTATTCGCATTTTTAATACTTTCCTGTCAGGGAAATTTGTCTGAAAGTCAGGGAAATGTCAGGGAAATGAAAAAATTGAATCTTGTGGTCACCCTGTGTAAGAAATTTGATATAATGATAATCACTTCGATAAATGATAATCAGTTCGGTAAAGTCGATCATTAATCGGTTGAATCGTGTCTAACGTTTGCTCACTGATCTGAATCGTGTGGTTAATCGCAATTCACGGTTTGTTACAAGTTACAACCGGTAACACTGGCTGTGGTCTTCTGCAAATGCATTTTATCATCATATTATGTCAGCCTCTGTCTGAATTTGAAATTATAAAGCTTTTGATACGGCAACCAGCAGATGTCATCGTTTTTTGTGGACTATTATCTTCACTCATTAGACAATTAGGGCGCAATGCGATAACTTGCTTGTAAATCATTAAAAAGTGTTCGTCACGACAGCTATAGGAACCGATACGCTTGATCTACTTAATGCGGTTAAAGAAATATATATTTCAGCTATATATGTACTATGTTTAGTTGAAATTGAATACTTCCCGTCGAACTTGACGGTCAAGAAAACTTGTAGAAAAATAGACAGAAATCTTTACCGACTAAAAGTCCGTAAAGGTCTAAAAGTCTTTTAAAAAAGTTATTTACGAATGAAGACATCTTTTTTTCTGGGCATTGACGTCTGCGGCTTTGGCATCACCCTTATATTTACTCATATCCGGCATGCGAAGTAACGAATGTGGGAAGAAATGTGTACCTTTTCTATACAAGACACACAAAATGTATATGAATCGAAGGTGCTTCGTTTGTGTGCCATGCGTGAGCATCAAAGGGTGCATAAACGGGAAATTATGTTCGTGGGAGCCTTGGTTATGTTTATGACGTCACTTTCACCCTTTGACCGCATCTATGTTGCAGCAAGGTTAACACACAGTACAGGGAAAACAGAGGGAACCTTCAATATGTGGTTTTTATGAGCCAGAGAAATTAACACACGTTAATTCATCTTGCAAGGCAATCTAGAAATAAAATAGTCTAAATAGAAAATAGGTATAGTGGAAAATTGAAAACTGTGGGAAAAACATGGAATTTTGAACAAGTTCAAAATGAAGAGTAAAATATGAAGAGTTATTGAAGTTGCGGAAAGCCTTGATCTCCCTTTTGCTTTTGAATTTTGCTCCATGCTCTGAAAAAGAGGCTTTTAAGTTAAAGTTGGTTTTTCATTTGGTACCCTTCGAGGCTGACTCTGCTTGGGGATTTGACTCGGTCGATAGATGACTGCGTTGCTGAAAGTGACATTTTTTAATGAAGTAAATACCTCTGATGACTCGAGAGTGCTCTGGAAAGTGCCTGCGGGTCTCTTCAGACAACTTCTAGTCACGCTAACTCGAGTACAACTCGAGGTCAAGTTTGAGTTATTTCGCTAGGAGAAAAGGGTTTCTCATGCCGTCTTTATGTTAAGGGCGGCATTTCTGGCTTCCTCGTATTTTTTCTCCCATCTTTCACTAGGTCAAAAGTCCACCTTTATTAATGTCAATGGGTATACCCATTGACATTAATAAAGGTGGACTGATGTTAGTTAGGTGACTCAAAGTGCATATATAAGGTTTATGCTTGCGCAGTAAACAATATTTAAAAAGTTGCATTTAGATTGAAGGATTTGACTTTTTCCAAGTTGAGAGCTCTGAGTGAAATCGTAGAAAAATGAAATGCCTTCGAGGAAGCTAGCAGTTCTCATAGAAATCTATAAAGCAGGGTGCAAGGACCCCATTAACCCGGACTGTGTTGACGTTGACTTGGTCTGCGGGGTGCATTCTATTTCTGAATTCCCCCTGCTGCTGCTTCCAGTGATCTGCTTAAAGTGTACACAACAAAGTGAGAAAAAAATCGAAAGCATGTCTAAACAGGGTCGACAGGGACTTCTGTAAATAACTTCTAGGTGTGAGAATGTCGAGGAACTTATGTAAGATGTTTAAATTAGGGTTTTATGCTTTATGAGACATGAAATAAGGTAGTTTGCACCGAAAGAAAAATAACGGTGGCACGTAATCCATGTCTTGTAGACAATTTCATGCTGGATCATTAAAATTTCATTTTATAACTAACTAATTTTTATATATATGGGATATATACTTTATATGTGAGATATACCTCTTCATTAACTGGATTTACTTTATCATAAAAAGAGGCAAAGGTATTTAAACACCTTGGCGCCATTCGTTATTATCATCCTATGCTTCAAAGTATTCGTGTCAGCAATTTCACGAAGATTAACGTCACATATAATGCATAGAAACACAAAGTCCTGGTGCGCGTAAATGCCACCATAATTTATCTAAGCTTTTGTTTGCAATTCTAGAAAATCACATCCTGCACTGTTATTCTTGATTAAAGCGTATGAAAGAAGCGACAAGTGAATCAATTATTGTTTACATATATAAGTATTTTAACGTAATAATTAAGGCACGTGCGTCAGAAATACTTCAAGTTTTTTAAAAATGATTATAAGAAAATGATAAAAGCGCGCGTATAACATTTCAGTTATGACAAAATCCGTGGAGAGTTTAGCCTCGAAAAACCCGTTCAGGTCATAAATCTGGAGAAAAATTCTTAATCGGCGTTGCAACAATGGCTGAGAAGGCGGGCGAGGCGTGTTTCTTGGCGTTATTTTATCATTACAAGCGGGATGAAACAATGGCGAAATAACACTGGCCTACCTCAAACTAAAGGCTCTAAAACTTATGTGTGGAAGATAATACCTCGAAGATACTGTGGCTTTATAAAACACACACGTGGATTTATAAGTGCAGACATGTAACTGTTGAGTGGATGTGTGCAATAAAATTGCGATCGCAGATATGCACTATTACTTTCTTCGTGATGGCGCAATCCTAGAATTGCATCTGTGCAGCTTCCATTCTAAATTACAGCTAAGAATGGCCTGAAATGTAACTTTATGTTTAATAATACTACTGGATCTTTTGATATTGCATTTAACGAATTTGTTTAAAAAATAATCAAAAAAACATGGAATCATATGTATTTTTTATATGCCAAGTTCTGTACCTTTTTCACCGGATGTTTAAGACTCCTGACGTTAAGCAAACGAAATCGAAAATGGTTTGGGTTATAAATATGATAGGGAACAGTTGGCTTTCTGGAAATTAGCCGTTTGCGCTTTCTTCCAGAAATATGCAGTTATAAGCAGTGTTTTGTGTAAGTTTGGAAATTTAATAGTTTATCTGCGTCCGAACTGAAAGCGTGAAATATTCTATACGCGAAATCCGGGTCAGTCAGTTGCAACAAAAAGTAGACGTGGGTAAAAATATGAACTGTTTTTGTACTCTTTCTACTTATAATTAGCTCTAAATCAACGTCGACTTTCTATCTTTAGAATGTTAAAAGCAGATTATATTCAAACTTTAATAATTGACTTACTTTTTTATATTTTACTGAACTTTTTACTGATATATTATATTGGGTGGTAATAAAAACAAAACATAGTTGAATATCAAGTTTGCTCGGACGACCATATGGCTAACATATGTCAGGAAGGCAGATTTTCTGTTACACACGTGCGAGTACGAATGGATCTTATTCAGGAATAGTATTTATTGTCAATTGTCGGAGCGTGTGTTATAATTGAATTAAATCGTAAATCAATTCTTCTCCAAATCCTCTCAGCGTAAATTGCTGACTAATTTTCATTACTAATTTTCATTATTTAACTTGGCAATTTTCCTCACATGATATCCTTTTTCTTTCCTAAATTAGAGAATGTCATGTGCAAAATATGCAGTTTTAAACTTTTAAAAAACGGAGTCGAACAAATGACAAATAGTAGGGCAGCTCTCATGTGTTAGTCACTGTTAAGTACCTATCGCAATTTCGTAATGCAAGCCACATTTCACTGTGACCACGATGTTCACTCATATACTTGTTTTACGAGGCATTTTCTGAATTACTCGAATGCATTACGAGTATTCACTGAACTTATTGCCTCATTGGCTGGTCGTAGTTTATAGTAGTGACCTTTATGTCTTTAATACTGTTCATTTCTTCAATATGTAAACCAGCCGCAGGAACGAGGCTGTAATTTCATTCCGATCGAGTTCGTATACACTCATTGGATTGTTGTTCGTACGCACTCATTGGTTATATGTTGTTTCTTCAAGCTTTTCTGCAATTCTCTAATTTTTCAATTACAAGGTGGCGACATGTCAGGGAAGTCAGGGAAATACAAGTATAGGGAAAATATAAATTGACATTTATGCTAACTATGTTATTTTTGTTGTATTGCATATATAGATTTAATAGTTTATTTAACAGATTTTAGAAACTTTCCAAAGATTTCGAAGGATTATAATTTCCAGGCATTCTTTGAAATTCTTTGAGATTCTTTGGGTTTCTAATGATTTCAAGAGATTTTCAAGAATTTAAAAAACTTGTAGGAGGTTTCTAGGAATTTTTGAAGGGTTTGCAAGACATTTGCATAATATTTAAAAGATTTAGTAGTATTTTAAAGGACTTCATGAAATTTTAAGAGAATTTTAAGAAAGGTTAGGGAATTCAAAGGATTTTAAGGAATTTTAAAGTTCCTTATGGAATTTAAAAGGATTTCATGAGATTTTTATGATTTTTAAAAGATTTTGTGGAATTCTACAAAATTTTAAGAGATTTTTACGTATTGTAAAGGATTTAAAAGTTTTTCATAGAATTGTATAAAGGATTTCAAGAAACTTGGAAGTGTTTTAAGAAATTTTAAATGATTATAAATATTTTCGTTGAATTTTGAGGGATTTTAAAAGGCTTGCAAGAATTTAAAGAAATTTTTCATTTTTTAAAAGTGATTTTAAAGGATTTAGTTGAAATTTTAAAGAATGTCAAAAGATTTTTATGATTTATAAAATATTTTGTAGAATTTTATAGAATTTCAAGAGGTTTTCAAGAATTTTAAGAGATCTTTACGTATTTTAAGAGATTTTATAGTTTTAAGAAATTTTGACATTTTATAAAATGATTTTAAAAAATTTAAAGAAGTTTCTAGGAATTTCAAAAGATTTCAGCGAATTTTAAGGGATTTCAATATTTCAATATTTTGAAATGAGATTTTTAAGAATTTTAAAACAATTAGTAAGAATTTAATGGTTTTCCTGAAATATAAACAAATCTGAACTGATTTCGTCGAATTTTATATGTTTCTAGGAATTTCAAGAAATTTCAGTGAATTCTAAGAGATTTCCAAAATGGTAATTATAAATTTGAAAAGATTTAAAGTGATATTAGTCGAAAGTTTTGAAAAATGTCAGTAGTATTTTTACTGAAAATGTGTTAATTCGTATTTTTAATACTTTTCTGTCAGGGAAATTTGTCTGAAAGTCAGGAAAAAGTCAGGAAAATGAGAAAATTGAATCTTGTGGCCATCCTGTTAAATTTCATACATATTTTTCTAACGTTGCATGCATTTTTCTTTCGTACACTCTTCTTTTTTCACTCGAAGAAATTTAGAGAGTGTGCATGCATATATACGAAATCGTTATCTTCCCTATATGCTTATTATTCCAACGGATTTTACAAAGCGTAGGTGAGACAAGGTGTTTTTTCTCATACAAACGACAATAGCGATATTGATCGTATTTTTTGTCTTTTTCTAACTGAAAGTAATATCCCTAGGCCTGAGTTCCCGACCACGACTTCTTCCGTTCGTCGAATCGTGGTGAATGAATAAATGGCCGCTCAAACTGATTGCGTGGGAGGGCAAGCACATGTGAAATCCGTACGAGTGTGTACATTGTACAACTGTACATCGTAAAGTCGGAGGAGGTCTAGGCCTACTACCTCCTGTCCTCGATGATTCACGCTTTCACGCGATCGATAAATCTGGCGCTCGAATTAGTTTGAAAATCGAGATAAAAATTCTTAAATAAAAATAAAAGATTAACATCTGGTTAAAGGTCTCTGAACATTCAAATTAACGAGTTCTTGTATTGATTGCATTTGAATCTAGAAACAGTGTTACAATATTGATTCATTTGCATTGAAAATTATTCTGTATGAAAGAAACTTGTAATTGCTATTTTTATTTTTTTTAATCACATTTTCACCCTCTTTTAATGACAATCAGATGTTCCCCGCTTTAATTTTTGCATTTCGCGAGTTGCTGACAATAAATAATTTTACATGACAAATGAATAAGCAATTGAATATTAGATTCATTAAAAATATAGTCACCTCTCAAGTGGATTTCAATGCATTTAATTATACAAAGCGTCAAGCCTCTTACGAAGATACTGAGCTGATATCGATTGGAGTAGTGATTGCTAATTATATTATTGTTACGGCATAATGAAAATTTGGAGAAAGTTATTTTGTTTCGAAAAAGAATACAGTCGATGATGAGAAAGCTATTCTTTATCTCACGTTCCAATCAAGCGGTATAGTCATTGACGCCATCCGATAAGAGTGCCATTTCCGGTCTTTCTTCGGTTTGTACAAGCGAGGGGATCTATCAATTTTAAAATTAAAGATGAGGAAAGATTAAAGATGAGCTTTTTGAGGAAAGCTTCTTTCTAAAAATTTTCAATGTTTTTATGAATTTTGAAGAATTTGCAAAATCAATGGTTGTTCCTAAAAACTGCTAAAATTCCTAAAACTTCCTAAAAATTTCTTCTATATTTTTAATGCATATAATGCTAACGTATAACGAGCGAAATATGCCATCAAAGAGAACAGGATGATGTTTTTATCGCGTGGAATTCGAGAGCACTGAATGCGAGAGTTAATTTATAAGACTTACAATATTCGCTTTGACATGATGCTTCCACCAATTCATTGCCTTAATAGCAAGAGCCAGTGTTGTCAAGTAGATGTTTGCCTGCACAGATTTCAAATCTTATTCATTTTTAGAGCCTTTTTTATATTATTTTCATTAAATCTTCAATAATAAGTTATTTATTCATTTTCAATAAATAATATTAATAGTACATATGCTACGTTAGCAAATTTTTTACTGTGGGAACATATTTCTTTTCTAGTGAGTCGCATTCACGGTCCCACGCATTCTGTATTCTATAAGATGAGCGACGACTCTGACCCAGGCCTTGGCGTTATTCTTTTTTCCACTCATTATCCCAATGCCCTGAATAAATTAATGAAGCCGATTGTTCTTCAGAGCTGAGTGAGGAAAGTCAATGAGCACTAATTAGTAATGCCGGCACCTGTGATGTGGAGCAAATCAGAACAAGCCTTATTTCCTTTAGTTTCCTTTCCTAAATCAATTATTTAATAATGAAATATTAATTTCTCATTTTAAACTTATTTACTCTTGCATAAAACAATATTATTAACTTTATTACTTTGAAAAAGTAGAATCACTCACACACAACTTAATCTAAACTTAGTTGCGGCAGAGATTCTCAGTTTATGTTTACGTACGAGTCTCTCAGTTAATTAGAAACTGGAAAGTGAGTCGACGTAAAATTAGATAGTGATTCCTATCATTTTACTTACTTTAAAAGAAAAAACGAACAAGCAGAAAAAAATAATGAGTATACGGAAGTGGTTCATAAAGTATTGAGTGGAAATGGTTCATAAAGTATTCATGGCATTAGTTTCGATAATGGGGAATCCTGATCATGACCTAGAATAATTTCGAGTGTTCACCGAGTGTCTAATTACAAGAAAGCCACTCTAACGATCCCTGTGGGTAAATAAACACGATTGTATTCTGTTTACATAAATGATTGGGTCAATGATGTGACCGTGACTCTACAAGGTGATTCTTTGCATCGTTCAGTATAATTAAGAAACATTCTACTCAGAATCAGATGACAATTTTAATTTTAAGAAATCATGAAAAATGAACAAGTGTAAAGGTTTCGTCTTAGGTTTCTTCATTGTTATCTTGAATGAAGTGTGAAGAGAAATTATACTCATGTTTCTCATCTTCGATAAGGTATCCTTATTTGATGAAAGGTCTCGTTCTCGTAGTGCGTCATAAGAATAAGGATGGATGGATGATTGGTTGGCAGAGAAGTGTGCAAAAGGTCAAAGTTTCGTAACGGAACCTTTACTTGCGAAACCTTTACAGTAGTGCATGTATTATTTTTTTTAAGTTTAAAAAATAGGGTCAATCAAAAGTAGGAATTTTTAAAAAGGAAAGTGTACTTTCAACTGAACACTAAGAAAACTGTTTGATGCGGACAACAGAACTTTTTATTGTTATAGAAGCAACAAAAATTGTTGATTGTGCCAACCGAATTTTTGTTGAACCAACCAAAGTTTTGTTAATTCAACCAAAACTGAGATTTTGTTGGTTTAAATGAATTTTCTTGGTTCAACAAAAGGTTTGTTGAAAGAACCAAGATTTATTTGGCGCAACCAAACAATTTTTGTTGCTTCTATAGCAACAAAAAGTTTTGTTGACCGAACCAAACAGTTTTCTCAGTGAATAGTTTACTCACTTACAAAATTCTTATCAGCAGAAACTTTTGATAAAAACTAACTTGATATCATGCGAAGCGCGGTTTACCGTTTCGAAAATGACGATAAACATTTAGTGTGAATGTGATACCATTGTGTAACCTTACCGTATAACTTTACTTACGCATCGGTACATCAATTTTCGCCTGGAAGAGAATAAAGGACAAAGTACTTCACTTAATTTTTAGTAGGGGCTGAACCCCTTATATTACTGAACATGGTTACTTTGAAAGTATGTAACACGATCCATGATCTTCCGTTCTACTTACTATGCTTATTTAGAAAATGCTCTCAAAACTCCTTCAAATTCGTTTCAAAGAAAAAATGCGTCTACAAGGAAAAAAATAATCGCAGTTCCGATATTTTCATTATACGTAATTCATTTAGATTCATTGAAATTTAAATGAATACCAACACCTCTATATTATATTGATTCTGGTGCCAGTATTTGTGGGATTTCATTTCTTTAAGGGTGTTGGAGCCAATTCCAATCTAAAAACTCGATTTCTTCATTTTACTCAACAAATATTAAATTTGGAATTTTTTCCCTCTGTGGAATTAATCAATTCTTAACTGGAATTGTGCGTACAGAGCGAAAAAATATCTAATTCAAATATTTTTTAAGTAAGTTAAAATATTTAATTTTGAAGTCAGATTCTGAATTCCTCGTTTTATGCAAAAAGTATCAAAACTAAATATTTTTTCGCTCTGTATGCAGTTTTATATTTGAAAAAAGATTAGCGCTACAGAGCGAAAAAATATTCATCTATAATTTTCGTTGAATAAAATGGAGAATGGAATTTTGAGCTGTCTATTCTGTACACGTGTTGTGTGTACAAAATTGATCTTTGAATTATTTAATTATTATCTTCTTGCAAACGTATTCTTATTAATCGCACGTTATGTAATTTAAATTTGTAATGCGTCCTCATGTCCGGAAGTTTGTTTTAGGAGAGGTTGAAGACTTTATACATATACTTTACACATACATATTCCGTTGAAAATCAGCTAATAAACCTGTGGTTAATAAAATGAATAAATGTTGGAATTTATTTGTTGCAGGTCACGAGAGAGCGGTGAGTCATTCTTGAGGGTAGCCAGAGGGTAGAGGAACTCCGACTTGAAGATGCCACTTCCAAAACGGTTGGTGGAACCCCTGCACGTGGCACGGGGAACCATACCCGATGACTTTCCTCTGCCATCGGAATTAGAAGCAGCAACGAACGGAACATTAGCCAATACCATAAGACAACTTTCGAGCTTATCCAGGCATGCTGAGGACTTATTCGGGGAACTTGCTAAGGAAGCTCATGGTCTCAGCGACAGGGCCAATTCCTTACAGGCCAGGATAGACAGGCTAGCTGTCAAGGTAACGCAACTTGACAGCAATGTAGAAGAAGGTTCGTATTTGTTCATTTATTTAATTTCAATGATATCATTTCCACTGAATCTGACGATTTTAAATCCTTTTTTATTATTGCAGTTTCCTTACAAGATATTCACATGAGGAAGGCGTTTAAGAGTTCGGTGGTATTTGATCAGCAAGTAGTCTCTAGGGACACGATGCCCACTGCGATGCTGGAAACTTACCAACTTTGCGATCCTCCACCGCCTCTGGATAAGCTCAACACATATAGGTATAATTTATATGAAACTTCATACTAAACTATTCAACTGGAAATTCACTTTGTTTGCTGAAAATTCAACTATTCCCTTAATATGGCATTCCACAAATATATTAATATAAAATTCGAGTAATCAGTTGGGGCCTTTTTGAAAAAAGTTTAGGGTGGCCACTGTTCAGGAAAACCGGGATTTAGCCTTGAATTATGAGTGCCAGAAAAACGCCAGAAATATTTTTCCTAAATTTGAATAGACAAGGAATTATAACAGGTAAATTTCCTAATAACCGAATATTTCTTTTCTAGGGACGATGGAAAAGATGGACTGAAGTTTTACACTGATCCCAATTACTTCTTCGACTTGTGGAGTCAAGAAATGCTCAAAGATACCGAAAAGAAGTTACACGATAAAGGGAAAAAGGTAATCATTGTTGAGATCTTAAAAAACTGCCTTTTGCACACCTCAAAATGCAATCTTGATATCAATCTTACTAGTTTAGATTTTTGAAATATTTCATGGCATTTTCGAGGTTCGCAAATTCTCGATATTGCTTAGCATTACATTTATTATGTATTAACTAATGACACATATTTTAACTACTCAAACTGTCCCCTTGGTTATAGACCGAGTCTGAATATGCCGAACCGTTCAGAGAGGCAAGTCGATGGTTTGGATCTTTGTAGTTTTTACAACCCCTATTCAATGTTATTGAATTCTTGATCGTCAATCATTCACTCATAATCGAACTCACCTGTGTGTGACTTTTTCATTAACCGACATTTTGCTAATAGAAAATGCTCTAGGTGCTCGCTTTTCAAGTTTGTAGTGTGCTAAGTTAGATAAAGTCACTTTGCATTTTCTTCATGTTTGCCTTTGAAGAAAGAGTCTCCTGTATAAATCGACTGTCAATTAGTAAATGTTTAAATTCCGGCAATCACTTGGTTTAAACTCGACTTATATAGGAGATATTGAAGTAATATTCGAGTCTATAAAGAATCATGCCGAAAATGAAAATAATCATTGCAAAAATTTTCTACCATGCTAGTTCAATTATACCCTTTGCAGTCATCACAGTTAAAAGTGTTAAAAAATTAAATTAATTAATTAAAGTTAAAATAATTGTAAAATTGTTGGCTTAAAGTTCTTTTAATTTCTTTAAAATTCTTTTAGATTCTTTTAACTTAGTATCTTCATTCTGTTGGTTTAAGTTTGTTTAAATTTTTGGTCACCTGTTTCTCACCTATTTTTATAGAAAAAAATGACCTTTTCACCTCTTTTAATGACAATAAGTACTGTGATGAATGCCTTAGAAGTTTGCGTCAGATTTTCATTTCTCACAAGTCATTCTTGATCACTAAGATCCTACATAATAGTAAATCGTTTCAGGGTCATATTTTCTCTATCCACATCTCGCACAAAGGAAATAAAAATAGTCATGAATTGTATACCGTTTTCAGGCTTCACAGTCTTTCCCCTATTTCACTGTTTTACCCTTTTTCTTAAGAATTAATCTTCGTTTTCCTGTTTGCAAAAAGAATTCTTTTTTCCTCTTTTTCTCGTTTTTTTTTAATGTTTCAAATTGAATTCAAAATAGTACTTGTAGTATTTTAATTGAAAATAATTTATTTTTCTATTATTCTCCTCTTTTGATCGCATTATTTGCTGTGAAGTCTGCATTTTGATTCTTTCAATTAAAATCTAAATATTTTCCATTACATTAAACCTTGTATATATCGCACAGAAAAATTACTATTTTTATTTCCTACACATCATTTTGCTAAGCTGACTATCCAGTGACATGCATGGTTTTAAAAGCAGTTTTACAGTTTGACCTTAATACGTTTTGTTTTTATTTTCTAATCGAGTGTACTATACAGTTTCCCGTTTCACTGGATAGTCGTTGGCTTACTCACCAATTCAGGAATTAAAGCTTGCCTTTTAATAAACGCATAATGTTTGCCTGAGTAGTGAATTAATTGACAATCAGCTAATGTCGCTTCTTATTTCTTATAGCCACACAAGACTCGGACCGATGGAAGCGGTGGAGGTGGTGGAAGGTACAAGAAGCGAGTTAGACAACCGCATAATACAAGAGAAAGACAACGAAGATTGGCTGAAGGCCATGGCGAGTATATTATGCCTCCTCAGGGTGTCCAGTACAGGGCGCCGCATAATATTCCGGATGAGGCACTGCTGGGTATGGTGATGACGGATCAGAGACCCCCAAGGCCCAATAGCATTGAACTCAGGCGGAGTTATCCCCCCGAGGAACACCAACTCTACAGCCCTCCTACCTCTGATCACTACAGGTCTATTTCTTTAGCATATACGCTCTCTATATTTCTTTCAATTATTGCTAATAACTTCAACCATTTCTCTCTCTTAACGCACAGGGCGACAAATTACACAATCCAAGGTTACGACGATGGATATGGTTCGCATTATGGACCTGGTCAAGGACAACCTGGTAGTGAGACTTATCAAAGTCCCAGTGGTCCAGGAACGCCAAGTAGAGGAGGTCGCAGCAGACCTTCACAACCCCCTCCAGCTCCTCCTAGCAATGCTTCCAGCAATTCCACTCCTACCATAGCTTCGGCCAACAACACTCCCACGAGAGGAAGGTCGATGATCACTGCAAGGGATACTCTCCCACCGCCACCACCTCCTCCTGGTGAAACTATGTCTCCTCCTTCCATGAATGGTGAGCAATATAGAAATATATTTAATCTTGGTTCGTTGGAAAATACTGATGAAATAGTTTGTTTGAATCATTGAAACATTTCTTCTTTTTTTTTTAGGTTCCATACCTTCACACTTACTGAATAGGAACGGAAGTCGGTCCAACAGTCCTTTGCCGAGTCATCACTCGACCCCAACTCCTCCGAACCATTTGAACCAGATGGGTGTAGATGAACCAGATCCAGCACCACAGGACTTGCCACCTCCACCTCCTACTCCTGATCCGATACCAGTGAGACCCAATTCTCCTCCCAGCAATATACCTCCTCCTCCACCTCCTCCCCCTCCACCCCCAATTGCCAATGGACCGACTCCGCCCGTGCCGTTAACTAACGGTGACATTGCCAAAATGATCATCAATAATCCGCCAAAACTAAGACCTCTGAAGAATATGATTGACGGGGAAATCAGAAAAACTCATTCCAACATTCCTCTGGTAGATCCTAGAAACGACCTTCTCAAGGCGATCAGAGACGGTAATTATTTGTTCTTCTCGTCTAGGGTAGAGCTTAGAGTTTTGAAATACTCGTGAACAAAAAATAGGGCAATATTCTCGGGATCCTTTTTAAGAATAATCTTGGTTGCGGAAATTTTATGAGGATGTTTCATTTTAATTTATAGTTTTTACAATAAAAATGTTAATATAATTTTTTAAATGATTATTTTCCTTCCAGGGATTAAACTACGAAAAGTAGAAAAGATTGAGCAGAAGGAGGTTGAGCGTGTGAATGCGCTGAACGATGTAGCGTCCATATTGGCTCGTCGTGTTGCGGTTGAATTTAGCGACAGTGACACAGCTTCGGAGAGTGAATGTGACAGCGAAGGATGGGGTGAGCAAGAAACAAGCGTCGCGTGACCTACCTCACTTCCTTCAAAAGCTACTATCCCTTAGATGAACGATTGATGCATCTTTTGCTTCGACATTTTGGAAGCTTCATTTTCTTTCGTCATCGAACCAACAAATCTGCATATCGCGAGTTCTGGTGACTGTTTGCTACGTGTGTGTACCAAAGTTTAGCAAAGAACATTTATCAGATTGTTTTATATCTATATAGTTACATATCACACACGTACAAAAAGTACTCGCGGCAGGAAACAATTCTTTGGTACAATTTCTAGCATTTTTTATATTGTATTTACACTAAATTGTTTTATTTTCTACTTATTATTCTTATTTTGAACTGTGCTGAGAGATTTAACAGGAGTTGGTTCTTTCATGAGATCTTCTGGAAATCAATTTGGTATATATATATAATTTTTTTTGATTGTGGTTGATTTTAATAAAGTATTTACTAAAATTTATCCTCCCTAAATTCTTAATTCTATATTTTAAATTTGAACTAGAATTATGATAATTGTCTGATGATATCTTAATCTTCAATAATTTTATTTTAGCCTAAAAAAGAATCTTACCATAAAAACTGTTTCATAAACTGGAAGTCTTGCAGTGAGTCTGATTTCTTAAAATTATACACTCTCTAGGAAACTTCTAGTTTATAAAAGTCGTTTTTACAATTAAATTTCTTTAAAATCTAAAGTGAAATTTTTCAAGATTATTTCGAAATTTCTAATAAGGAGTAAAAGTCGCCAGTTGACGGAAGCTCACGATTCACATACAGCCATGAATTTCTGATGCTCGTCAATATTTATCCTAAAAATCATGTTTTAATCTTAATGTGGTTGTGCAGGGAAAAATGCGAAGATGAAACGCACAGAAAGACATACACCTCGCTTTCCGAAATATCGTTCGGTGTTATCGCTAAGAATTAATTAAAAAAAAAAATACATTTTTGGCACATTCCCCAATGTTACTCTGATAAAAAAATCTGCATGAAATGTAATAAACGTATTACATTTTATACAGATTTTTTTACTAATGATGAGCATGACTATAGTCGACGAAAGTTTCTTTCCATCTATCCGTTTAATTGTTGATGATAATTAGGAAAGTAATCTACTCGTGTATAGATAAATGCTTTGCACATTAAATGTCTACGTGTGAGCCAAGCCAAAATGTTCGACGATTTCAAAAAGTAGTGACACAAATCGATATCGAAAATATCAATATTATTTTACTAATGGTGATGATTTTCATACCCAATATATCAATGTCGTAAATATAAAAAATTATTCATTTTTCCTCTTTATATTAAATATAAAAAATTTGGAAAAAACTTCAATAATTCCATGTACAATATATTGATATTTTCGCTTCTATATTGCATCACTATTGAAAAGTTGAACTCGATGAAGGGATTGGTATTTCAATCCAGAAAGTATGTGTATGTTATGTACCTAAACGGGAAACGGGAAACAGGAAAAGGACGCAAATTTCCTTGTCCTGTCTCTTGCGATGGCGAAACGAAAATTCGTGAAACGAAGATCCGTTTTGCTCCGTTGTTTTGAGAATGAGTCGTAAACCAAAATACTCCATTACGTGTAAAATGTAACGACGATGTAATTACGGATTGCGTAAGAAGAATATTTTTTAGCCTTTAGCTAAAGGGAGAATGAAAGAAGGAAAACATAATTGTGATTTATTATGTTGATGGAGTACGGCGATAATGAATAATATAAAATATATAAATGAAAAAATATATTAAGGTTACGCATAATGTATGTGTTCGATTAAAATTAATATAAAAAAATTTGACGATAAAATGCAGGGCTTTGATATTCAAAATGATTCTGCATAGAGTCAAGTGCATTGCAGTTATCACAGCATTTCAATTGCATTTACCTTTTTTCATCTATTTTGCATTTTTTTCACTTATTACTTAAACCCCTCTTTAATTCTCTTCAATTCTTTTGAATTTATCCTGAATTTTGACTGGAATTTATGACTAATTGTAGATGAAGTTTTTTTTTCGTCCATTTTTTTTACTATCTTCGTTCTGTTTATTTAAGTTTGTTTAAATTTTTTGTTATCTATTTCTCATCTATTTTTATGAAAAGGATTTTAAGTAAATTTAAAGTGAATGAAAATGGATTTTTTATGATTTGTAAAAGATTTCGTGGCATTTAAACAGATTTTAAAATTTGTTAAATAATGTTAGAAAATTCTAATTGAATTAAAATAATTTTTTCACTTTTTTAATGACAGTAGGTACTGTGATGACTGGCATTGCGTACAATGAATATTTATCGTCGGGAAGTAGAGCTTTGAAAATCTGGGCACGATAGCGACTTTATTTAGAAAGACAGTCGGAATAGAATCTCCTATGGAGATTCGCGCTTCGTTCGCTGCGCTTCTATATGTTTTCTCTTTGGCTCATTTGAATTTATTCTGAAAATTCTGTATAAAATAAAATAAAATTCTGTTCAGCGCTGATGTAAATGTAAAATTATATTTCAATGAGCTTGCTTTAAAAAAATTTTGAAGAACTTGGGAAATACGTCTTTTTTGGAAAGCTGGAATTGATTGAGATATTTTACATTTATGATTCACAGGGAACTACATTTGCCAGAATAATTGTAGTTCTTCAGCAACGACAAGTGTACATTTATTAATTTTTAATTATAGTCGATCGCTATTACGATAATATACATAATTGTAAAACAATAAATAATCGACGACACTTTTCTGTACTATGTTTATATATATATGCATATAAAATATTAAGCTAGAATGTCTAAGGAGTTTAGAATAATTCTCAGCTATTTCGCCAACTACTATACAGTATTTATCGGGGATTCTGTACCATGAAAACAAAAATGTGCTATGGATGCCATTTCTTCGAGCCAAGTTTTGTCTTTGCATTTTCATTTAATACCATTTCAAACTTTGTATTTAATTTGTACAAAAGACAATCTTCAAAGTTACAATGCTGAAAATGAAAGACCGAAAATCATATTTCCACTCGTAAAGCAGAAATTGCATTTCACGCAATCTAGACTTAACATGCAAAGAATTTCTTATTCCATAGTCCGCTCAGCCTGGTCAAGATAATTATTACCGGAGATAGAAAGTCAAAGAGGAAATAGTTAATAAAAATTCTAGCTTTCTTTTTTCATTTGCAGGAAACCGAAGTTGTGATGACATATGCGTTTTCTAAAGGTTTATGCGCGAGGCTTTGTCAATAATTTATGCTCACATTAATTAAAAAAAAAATTATCTTAAAATATCTTAATCTTCAATTATTTAATTTTAGTCTCAAAAGCAATCCTGTCATAAAAACTGCTTCTATTAACTGAAAGTCTTGAAGTGAGTGTATAATTTTAGGAATATAGAATAAATTAAAAAAGATTTCAAAAAAATTTCAAGAAATTTCAAAATTGATGAATTCATAATATTTTACTTGTCAACCTGTTGGATTGTCCACACATTACTGTTATTAATAATTAAAATACTTTAAATAATAAATAACAAGAATTTAATTACAAATTGTTAAATAAACCGTTATTTATTCTTTTATTATTTATTGTAAATTGTAGTGTCAGTCAAATGATTTATAATGATCATAGGATCTTATTTCTTGTAAATATTGCAATTATTATTAACTTTAACACTCAAAATGAGTCCAGAGACAACTCAACATGTTGAAAGCTGCTTTAATATCAAAAGCTGAATAATAATTTTGAAGTTGAAATTTTAATCTAATGTTCTTATCTTGACAATGTTTCTATTTTTTGCAATCCGATTATACGTCTAAGTAAAAATTGTAAAGAGAAGTTTGATGATTCCAAATTGGATGAGGAAGTTGAGGATATTCTCGATTTAAAAAGAGCTTAAAGTCTTCAAGTTTTTAGCTTCAAGTCTTTCTCAAAGTCTTAATTTGCTCTTAATTTCAATCGTTTAATTTTCCCAGACTCTTGACAGTGGCCAATCTTTATTTTTTTTTTTAAATATGATGCATGTCTCCGGTTCTCATATAATAATATAGAAAAACTGACTCAATACACAATGATCGTTATTATAAATACACTATAATTGTATTATTATTATTATTACTATTATTATTATTAATACATTTGTAGTAAAATTGTACAGAGCCAAATAAATCAAAAAGTTTCGTAAATCGAGTGTGCGGCTTCAAAGTTTTATTCAGATATAAAATTAGTGTGGATATTTTTAGCCGGGAAGACTTTTTTTGCGTTCATGTATCTTAATTTGGCCTTACTTTTATCTGAAAATGAGAAAATTGTAAATATATATATATATATATTCTTCGCCTTATGCAAAATACGAACTATAAACTTATGTGGCAGCTCTTGTACTTCTTAAAGTTCTTGCTTGCTTCGAATCATCCAGCCGCCGTTTTCCCAGACTTGAGTTTCGAAGTGAAACTCCGACTAAGTTCTTGGGCTCGCCCTATAATTGAGTTTTACATATCTCTTATGCCTCTTAGACGAAAATCAGTTTTACTATGTTATTCTTCGCGAACCATATATGTATTTGTGTTTGTACATTGTTTCTGTAAACAGCAATACATTGAAGAACATGTTTTGCAAGGTTTCTTGGATTTTCCATTTCTTCATTTTACTCAAGAGATATTAAATTTGGAATTTTTTCCCTTTGTAGAATTAATCAGTTTTTAACTAGAATTATGCATACAGAGCGAAAACATATCTAATTCAAATATTTTTTAAGTAAAATGAAAATATTCAATTTTGAAGTTAGATTTTTTAGATTTTTTTTTTAATTCTTCGTTTTATGCAAAAAATATTTAAATTAAATATATTTTAGTTCTGTATGCAATCTTATATTTGTAAAAAGATTAGCGATACAGAGAGAAAAAATATTTATCTATAATTTTCGTTGAGTAAAATGGAGAATGGAATTTAGAGTTTAACACTTGGGTCAACGCTCTTAAGAGAAATTTTAATGATTTAAAAAAAATGTATTATTATTATATTATTATTATTATATTATTGCCATTTGGGAAATCTATGTCAACTTTCACGAGGAAATGAATAGCGGAAATGAATATCCCAAATTGACTCTTGTCGCCAACACAACAGAAATAATATTTATTGTAATTGAATGTCAAAGATTTTGATCTCATTAATTTATTATTATTTAGAAATTGAAAAATAACTTTTATTTCATATAAATAAATTAATTTATTTATTCATTTATAAATTTATTAATTTCATATAAATGAATTAATTTATTTCACATAATATAAAATTGTGTTGCCAACAAGTTTATTCGAATTTGATTCGTATTAATTCCAAGAAGATGGTCAAGGATTCAAAACATGAAAAATATAAACAAAGGGAAGGGGAGCAGTGGTTCAGTCGAAGGACATTGACTGAAAAACAAAAGGAAAAGAGGATGTTGATACCAGTTGATATTCAGTCATCCCACAAGCGGGACGATTTTCAATTTTCATGTTGTTAAAGTGCTTGTTTAAAGTGTTGTGAGATGGTGTATTGTGTTGTCAGAGTAGCTCAAAGGATTTGATTGGAACTTCGGATTTCCTTTTTGGAACATCATGCATTTTTCCTGAAAAACGTGAGTTATTTTTAATTTTTTTGGCTATGGTGATTGGTGAATCCCGAAACGGATCAACAGTGATATCCACATTTTGATTTCCACGTGGAAATTCACGTGTTGTGTATTTTTAACAGGATTTATTTCGAATAATTTGAAATATGCATATTAAACATATAATGTATTGTAATGTAATCTTTTGTCAAAACAAGCATCTCATCATTCGGAATTTGCATGTATCATATCGCATTACGATACACAAACTGTGATTAAATTGCATTCGCGTAATGATGTAGAGACGTAGTAAATTTCATGCACTACTTGCACGCCATGCGTCAAAGCGTGGACGTCAAAGAACATTCTTTTTCTTACAATCAGTCTCATACTTTCCGTCCACAGTCACGATCGATATCGGCTACTCTCTGCCTAAGAGTTTAATCATTGGGGCATTGTGGGAAAACACATTTTTCGTGCTTTCTACCTCTATCCTTAATTTTTCGCATCTGGGCTAAGAGGCAAGATAAGGCAGACATGCCGTTCTTCAAGAAGCTCAAAAGATTTTCCCGCCATAAAAGTAAGTAGGAAAAAAATGATGCGGGATCAATTTTTTTGCTAAAATACTATTACAGTAGCATTAAATGCTATTATGTATGTAGCATTAAAGAGTATTGTTAGAATTTTCTATTACCTTTTCAATGTAATATCGAATCGGAAATTGCAAATTTTCATTACCTCAGCTTGTTGCATGCTTTCGAGAAATGATGAGGAAAATTGGCGAACCATTCAATATTTTTATATTCAGCCTCATTTGCAAGCTGAGACTTCAGGGTTCAATTTATGTGGTTTCCAACTGTTTTGAATATTTTCTCAGCAGCATGCAGGGAGTTTGAGTTGTGTAATGAAATACTCGTAATAAATACATAAAGTTCTTTAGAAAAGGAATTTATATTTGTAAAAAATATAAGTTATGTTTGAAAATGGTCACTGTACTTCCTATTTCCGTAACATGTAAATATGGGTGAAAACTCTCCGGGTGTCATAATTTTTATAGTTTAGTCGCGTAACTTATCCGAAGAGAAAACTTTAGTCTTCCTGTCTTTGTGATTTTTATCTCAATTGAGATAAAAATCACAAAGAGAGGAAGTTGCGGCAAATAATTCGATTTCTTCATTTTAGTTAACAAATATTGAAATTCGAATTTTTTCCCTCAAATTAATCAATTTTTAACTAGAATTATGCGCACAGAGCAAGAAAATATCTAATTAAAATATTTCTTAAATAAAATAAAAATATTTCATTTTGAAGATAGATATTGAATTCGTTTTGTGCAAAAAGGATCGAAGTTAAATATTTTTCGCTTTATACGCAGTCTGTATTTAAAAAAAGATTAGCGTTTTATATTTATTTGGGAGAAATTATATTTTTTTACAGTTATTAATTTCTATATAATATAAATGTATATATTATACATTTTATTTATTTTATATTATCAGTGAACCAATATTTTCTTTTATCTTTATAAAAAGCATTTAATACACAATTTCGTACATTTGAACGATTAGATGCTTTTCTCTCATTTCCACTTTTATATTGTGGGTTCTTAGTTTTTTATGTGTCCGATAAGTGTAATTTACTGGCAAAGTAAAGTATCGTTAACCTTTCATTCGCATTTGAGATTGGTTGAAACGTAGTTGCGCTGAAAATGTCCAAAGTGCATTTAAGAAATGGTGTCAAATTTGAGAAACCGATACGCCCAAGAAAGTCAAAATACTTCAATTATATCCGAAGGAATTTTGTATGTCTGTAATTGGTATATGCTAATTGTATGTTTAAGCATATATACACCGTAATTCCGTAAATTCCAAGTCTTCAACTCTCGTTTTTAGAGCTACTCAAATTTCCGGATAATTGCATTCATAAAATCCTTCGAGGCGACCGTCGTAATTTGGGCTAAATTTCAGAATCTGCAAACTTTTAATGCAACACATCTTGCAATTCATTTCAGATTTAATTACACAAACATAAATAATCGAAAGATAAGAGCAGATCGATCGAGATGTGAAGTATAATCGCAAAGTTTTATGATAAAGTAAAAAAATGTATTGCAAGGAAGTCATTATGCATGGACACGCGCGATAGATCGATCTTTGCCCAGTTTGATACGCGAATTGCAGCTAATGGGTCAAGTTCGGGTTATATGGAATTTCAACATATTATCTCTTCTTCATTATGTACACATATATATTTACATATATATTACATGATATAATTAGACAATAATTGATTTAGAGAATTACTCATTATCAGTTAAACTCGATTCAAGAAATTTCATTCTCAATTGACCTATTTTCTAACGATAGGTCGACAAAAATACTTTTAAAAGTAATATGCAATTAAATTTTATCGTTTTTCAATATTTAAGATATTTTTCTCAAAGTAGAGCCGACGTGCTTTAGTCAATTCTCAGCAGCTTTATTCTTCGTTACGATCACTTTCGAGATTGGTTTCAGTATCTTGTTCCTACCAACGGGAAAGCGGGATTTTTATTCTTTAAAGTCTCTAAAACTCTTTGA
>CAJFCO010000124.1:748158-762751 GCA_904066015.1 Synergus gifuensis | reverse complement strand
TAAAATTATCAGGAAAAAAAACTTTTCTTCTTCAAGTACCACGCAAAATATGCAGCGAACTTTCAACTAGTTTGAAACTTGGTCCGAATACAATCCCTGCAATATCATAAGTCAATTTCCGTTCTTGGAAAAGGAAAAAATGAAAAGTTCCTTTGTGAAGCATTTTACTTTGTGGAAGCTTGATGGAGATAATAAAGCGGTAGTTTCCTATACCTACATTCACTTTCATTTATCTGCACACGTTTCTATTTCTTCGACTTTTCATTTTTATAAATAGTTCCAAAACCCTTTGTTTTCTTTTGCTAATGATTTTTAAAAATATTTTGAAATCCCTCCTCGAATTTCGATTCTCGACCAACTTTTTTTAAAATTAAAGGCGGTCTTGGCAAAGATTTTGGTTTCCATCGGAAAATAGTTGTAAGATATTGCAGTCACGATTCGAAGTCTGAACCTCAGAATTCCGAGTTGTTTGCAATCTGGTATAAGGCCAACTTGCCACATGTTGACCCGTTAACGACCAATTGTAACGGTAATCGAATCGTAATCGTTTTTATTATCAAAGCTTAATTTGCTCCGTCAGAGTAAAGTCATTCATTCTATGAATCAAGAATTTCACTAAAAAAGGAGATACGACTTTTCGAAACTAGAATCTTGCATCAGGCGCTTTTGTTACTCACATACATGAAATCTAAACACAACAAGTCTGACGAAAAATTTTTATGTATTTCATTTTTTTTACATTTATTGGATTAAGATAAAATTTTATAGAGATTCTAAGTGATTTCGGGGAATTTCAGGATATCTTAATGAACTTCAAAGGATTTTTAAAAGAATTCAAAGCAGTTAAAAGATTTTTAATAGTTTTCACAAGATTTCAAGGGATTTTTATACATAAAAGTTTGAAAAAGTTATCAAAAGGCCGTTCCAGTGATTCTTAGAAATTTGTATAGATTTCAGTGATTGTAAGGAATTTCAATGGATTTTAAAAGAATTCAAGAGAGTTTAAAGATTTTCAAAAGATTTCAAAACATTTTAAGTGATTTTAAGAAATTTTAAAGGATTTATTTTAATCAAATGAAATTCTTTAAAAACTTTTAAATCTTCTGTAAATGTCTTGAAATATCTTCAAATCTCTTAAAATTCCTTAAAAACCCCCTTAAATTCCTAAAATCAATCGAAATCTCTTAGCATCCCTTAAAATTCCTTAAAATTACTATAAATTTCTTGAAATCCTTTTATAATTTTTGAAATCTTATAAAATCTCTTCAAATTTCTTAAATTTATTACAAATCGTTTGAAATTCTTTAAAGTATCTTTAAAATTTCTCTAAATTCTCTAAAAATAAATAAAACAAATAATAAATAAAAATTTTGGGTTTTGGGAACAGTGGAAACTTCTTTTTTTATTATTATTATTCCAATAAATGTAAAAAAATCGTCAGACTAAATGTCTGATACATCAAGGTTCTTCAAGTGCACAGAAGATTTCCAACGATTTCCAACTGGTAAATCTACCAAGAGTTACCAGAAGATTTTTAGAAATTTTAAGAAATTTCAAAAGCTTTCAAAATATTTCCAAATATTCGAAACGATTTCAAAAGATGTGTAAAAATTTCGAAAGATTTAAAAATATTTTAAGAATGATAAATCCCCAAGTTAAAGTATAGGGAACTGTTAAAATCACCTGAAGATTTTCGCGAATCTGGTAGTTTTCTCATGTTGTTGGTTTTCCACTTGAATTTCCACTTGAATTTCCACTCTCTAACAAAGAGATCCATGAAATCGAGGATTTTTGCGGTAGAGTGAGCAATTTCGCACTTCCACACCTCGAACGTTTCAGAGCTCCTAATGCTTTTCAAGTGGAAAGAAACAATTTTCGCAAAATTATCCAAGAGTTTTAAAATCATATAAACTAAACAAATGCTTATTCATTTTACAAAATCTAAAGCTAGTTTAGAAGCTCTTTAAAAATTAAATAATCATCAGTAGTTCCAATTAGCATATCGCATGTGCAATTCTTGCAGGGGAAGTAGGTGTAAAACACCCCTAAAACAAATAAAATGGCCAATCTTTAATAATTAATTCATTCTACACATAAAATACATAATATACACATTTGCAAGTTATTTAGTGTCTGTTACACTTTTTTATTAATCATATTTACACTAAGGTCGTTTTACCCCTACTTCCCCTACTTTTCAAGGGCAAAGCATCATTTTAACGATCGAGTTAAGTTAAATCAGTCTGGCTTTGAATTCGACAGCCATCTGTCTCACGAGATGTGGGCTGATGCAATTCAGGTGCAGCACGAGTGAGAAATAAGTGATCCTCTCATGATGAAAAGGCACGCGAGCGAATCCGGGGTGAAAGAGGTTTTAAAATACAACAACTCCACGCGGAATGCCTTTGGTGATTGGCAAGGCAGAGGGGATAATTGAAGAGTCTGATGTGAGTTGGCTACTTGGCTGATGTAAGAATTGTACCTTTCTGGTGATAGACTTCAAACGACCTTCTCACACGGACAAATTTCATTCTTTCCATAATCATATGATAATAAGCAATAAGAAAAAGTACGTAATTGCATCCTTTCAGTTCTTAATACTTATACTCAAGAACACCAGAAAGTCGGACACCGGGAAATCATATTTTTACATTCGCGTCAGAGAAATTGAAAAATTTTGAGGAATTTTAAAGGATTTTGTACAATTTTAAAAGTCACTACAAGATTTTTAGGAATTGTAAGAAATTGTAAAACATTGTGAACGATTTTTAAAGATTTTATTCAAATTTTAAAAGATTGAAGACAGTTTTTAAGATAATTTTAAGATTTCAAACGATATTTCACTTTAATTATAATTAAATAAATCTTTCATATCCTGTCAAACCCCTTGAAATATTTTATATAATATTGTTTCTGTCCCCCCTCTCCTCTAAAAACTGTTATTTAATTTATGGATGGCCCTTTACGTAAAATTACGAAAAAAATGTCTAACAGTGAAGGGTTTGACGACTTTTCTCAGCATTAAATTTATTTTATAAGTAGAAACAAACCCTAATTGGAAGAAGTGAACTTGGTTGAAGCATTTTATAATGGAAGAGCGAGTGAATGAGAGGGTCAAAGGCTGTGGTTAGTCACAATTGCGTCTCTTAATTTTATGAAAGGGTCCTCTGCAAATAAGTTTGCAAATAATTCTCAAAGGACGCTTTCAGAGAGACGGCTTACACCTTACAACTGCAGGCACTAAACTTCCTTTTATAGAATAGAATTCAATTTCCTCCTTTCGTGAAATTCATAATTCTAATTGGTTTTGATTTTGAAAATTTTCTCTTCGCCGAACATAATTCAAGTCAAGTTTGTTTATTAATATAATTATAATAATAAATATATTTAATTATAATAAATATAATTATAATAATATAATTATAATAATAAATTATTATAATAAATTATAAATAAATTATAAATATAATAATAAATTATTATAATAAATCCATAGTTGAGCAATATTCTCTAATTAATATTGGCTAAAGTTTTAATGCTATATTGCTAATATCTGCTTCAATTCTAGAGATTTATTAAAGATAAGTTACATTCATTTTCAATACTTAAACTTTATTTCATTGAAAATTTTTTCTGTTTCTTGGCGTATTGCATATATAGATTTTATAGATTATTTAACAGATTTTAGCAACATTCCAAGGATTTCGAAGGATAATAAAGAATTTCCAGGTATTTTAGGGAATTCAAAGAGTTTTAAGGTATTTTAAAAAGCTTGTAAGAATTTAAAGAAATTTTGATTTTTTAAAGTAATTTTAAGGGATTTTAATGTTCCTCATGGAATTTTATAAAGTTTTAAAAGATTTTTACGTATTTTATTGGATTTAAAAGTTTTTCATGGAATTATAAAGGATTTTAAGAAACTTGGAAGTTTTTTAAGAGATTTTAAGTGATTATAAAATATTCTTGTGGAATTTTAAAGAATTTAAAGAAGTTTTGATTTTCTAAAAGTGATTTTAAGGAATTTAATTGAAATTTTAAAGAATCTCACAAGATTTTAATGATTTATAAAAGATTTTGTAGAATTTTATGGAATTTCAAGAGGTTTTAAAGAATTTTAAGGAATTCCACCAGGAATTTAAATATTCTTGGTGGAATTAAAATACTTTGAAAAATTATTTTTGATTTTTGAAGTATTTTATGAGGTTTTAGTTTCAGATAATTTTTATTTAGATGTTTTAATGTATTTTAGGGAATTTAAAATTTCCTTATTGAATTTGAAAGGATTTCATTAGATTTTTATGATTCTTAAAAGATTTTGTGAAGTTGTAAAGGATTTCATGAAATTTTAATAGATTTTAGAGAATTTATGACATTTTATAGGATTTTAAATATTATAGTGAAATTTTTAGGAATTTAAACATGTTTCTAGGAATTTCAAAATATTTCAGCGAATTTTAAAATGTTTCTGGGAATTTCAAGAAATTTCAATGAATATTAAGAGATTTCCAAGGTTGTCATAAATTTGAGAGATTTTTACGAATTTTAAGTGTTGTGAAGTGATTGTAAATTTCGAAAGATTTAAAGTGTTATTATGAGAAATTTTTGAAAAATTCCGTTAGTATTTTTACTGAAAATTTGTTTGCATTTTGAATACTTTTCTGTCAGGGAAATGTGGCCACCATGAATTCGACAAATTCCCCTAAAATCATTGAAAATGTTTTGAAATCTTTATAAACACATAAAATCTCATAAAATATCTAAAAATTCTTTACAATCCTTCAAAATGCTTGAAAATTGTCAAAAATCTGTTAAATAAACTATAAGCGCTAATAATATAAAAAAATAAAATTTTCGCTTTTTTGACGAAATTATTGAGTTGATTCTTGTTAGGTAAACTGAAATTTTCGTTTATTTACCCTAAGTGGAGAACTTTGTGGAGCATTCGGACGAATAGTACACGAATGACCGAGACAGGCTTTATCCCTTTCGTGGAAATCCGGTTCGAAACCGGAACCGTTGTCAGGATGGGGATGCGCAAACGCCGAATAAACCTCTCCTGGAACGAAGTAGTAGCGGTTCGAGGTTCACGACCGAAAGAACGTTGTGCTTAAGGGTCTCGTGCACGAAGAAAAGCACATTGGCAAAATAAAGCACTTTTCCGACCCTTTCCGGCTTTGAAAAAACGAATTAAAAACAAACAAATTCGAATTTTATACATACAACTCTCTAAACAATATTTAGATCGATAAAATCGCATTCTTTCTTGAATCTGCTCATCTCCACGTGTTTCGCTTTAATCTTGATTTCAAAATTTGAATAAAAACAGAGAAATACAGTTTGCATTGTTGTTTATTAGTCGGTTTACGAGTTTGCGATGGAATTTTTGAAACTGTAATGAATTTTTGTGATATATTGTAGAATTGATCGATAGATAATTAGATTCTTAGATTCTTATTGAAAATTACATTTGCGTGAAACATAGACTGAGTTTAATTGTGGACCTCGTGCTGCGCTGGGTAACAACAAGGATGTCTTTCTTCAGAGGACTTTGGAAAAGCAATTCTAAGCATAAAAGTGAGTTTTAAAGAAATTGTTATAAACAGACCAAGTCCCAAGATGTCAAATTTTGATCCAGCAGTGGATCAAAGCATTGCACAATGTTGAACAATAAAACTTGACACTCTGGGGTTTAGTGTGAAAATTCTATATATCTTTCTGCTTAAAACTGATTAGAGTCGACAGTTATCAGTTTCCATATCACAATTCACTAAATTAAATATTAATGACAAGGTTTAAAAAATGCAAATCTATAAAAAGGTCTAATTTTCCGGTTAACCGAATAATAATCGTTAGGTGTTTTTTTTATTCATATTTCAATAAGAAAGATTTATTAATTTATTTATAGCGCAGGTGTAGGTATATAAAAAATAATAGGCGTCCCTATTATTAGAAACTGATCTTTTTTTGTACTATCCATAATTAAATGGTAGGATCGGTAAAAAACTAATTGCATAGAAACGATCTTTGATTTTTTCTCTGCTTTCCATAAAAGGTCTCGCAGGAGTTGTTAACTCAAGGATATCTTTTCATTTCTAGAAAGCCGTGCGGGGATTTTTGGAAATTTCCTACATATCTCGGTAAATTCTGCTTCTGAAAGCCTCCATATAGAAATTTTTACATAAACGAGCACTATTATCAGTCTCTATAACAAAAATGAAATAAATGAATAGATTTCTTTAACATTTAGATCAGGAGCCTTGTACCTGTATGCAAATTTTATGATCGATAATCAGTACTTTGGAGAGAGTCCTCTATAGGACACACACATCTATATATAGACACATATATATGCGTTTGTGTGTACTGTAAGGGAAGCTTATGATTAATCTTTTTACCTCTATATAACATTCTTGATTACCTGCAACTTTTTCCAGCGACAAGCCCGTTACACAAAGATTTTTGATAGAGTGTTAACTATAATAGAGTCTAATATACCGGGATGGAAAGCCCCGGGGCATGGAAGGGTTTGATAACCCGTTTAACTTTTTTCTTTTCTCCTCTGCCCTTCTTCTCTCGATATAGGTTCTGTATAGACGGTTCACTTACCCTAGGGCTTCCTTTTGCATTAATTATGGCTCATTCGGTTCAGTGATATGAATAAAAAGTCTCATTCGATTAGCAGGGGTATCATTTTATTCAGAATTGTTCAATTCAGAGAACAAATTAAAATTGGAATTCATATCGAATTCATAAAAATTTTGAATTAAAAACATCTGGATTTTATTACTTAGGATTTTATTACTTTATTACTTAATGTTTTGAGGCCTCAGTCTTTCCCCTATTCCAGAAAACCCTATAAGAAAATTCAACTATTTTGTTAAGAATTTAATTTTTAAATCAAATTGAAAATCCAGTTTTTTGCTAGTGAAACTATAACGTCTAAAATCGTGAAACATACCAAAGAAGTTTGTTAAAACTTAAAATGGCTTCAATTTTCGGAGAAACTAAGCAAGCGTAAAATAAACAATACTATGCAAAATATCTCGTTAAACCTTAACCTACATCCTGCAAAATTATACTCTTTGTGTATTTCAGAGGTAGTTGAGAGAGAACTGGGTGAAGAATTGCTTTACGCCTCAATTTCGGTTAGAGCAACAAAACTATCTCGGGTGCTAGAACGGAATTTACATTAGTAAAGACAACAATTTTACTTTTTTGTCAACATAAGTAATTTTAACTGAATTTTTTACAAATTTAAACACTAATTTCGAGTCATGGTAATAAGTTTCTTGGATATAAGAGCTTCCCGAAAATAAATATTGCATTCGATAAAGTAACAAACAGGAATTACAAAGCCTTTTGCATTCTTCTTTTTAATATACAAATTTGTAAAAAATTGTATTCGAAAAAAGGAGAAAAAAGTCTTAACTGGGTGATTTAGGAAAAATCGATGAAAGTTTCCAGACAACTCGAGAGGATTGCGAGCCGAGTGGATAGACTCAATTTAAATACAAATTAAGTGATGCTTCCTGTATTTCTACATCCTGCGACAACCCTGCATTTCTCCCGCCTGACTAGTCAGGAAATTTCTACTGGAAAATTCTATTTCATTGGTTTCTCATTCGATTTCATTCGATTAATTAGATCTGCTCCCTTTTTTTTGGTATTTTCGACCGTCTACCAAAAATGCTTTAAATTTTTTAAAACCACTTAAGATCTGTTAAAATCCTTTAGGAAATCTTTGAAATCCTGTAAGATGTCTTGAGATTTTTTTAATCTCGTAAATATTCTTGAAAATCTTTATATTTTTCAAAGTTTTTTTTAAATTTTTTAATACGACTATTTAAAATCTTTTAAATGGTCGTAAATTCCGTAGTCAGTTGAAATCTCTTGAAATTTTTACACATGTTTTGATAACTGAAATTTCTTGAAACTTTAAAAATTTTTTTAAATACTTTGAATTGTTTAAATGTCATTAAAAATCTCTTACAGTATTTACAAATATTTTAAAGTAATTTAAAATTTGATTTTTTTTCAATTGAAATCTCTTCAAAATCACTAAAATCTCTTGAAATTCTTTACGATGCCTTGAAATTGTTAAAATCTTGTGAAAGCCCTTGAGTGTCCTTAAATTCTTTGGAAATCCTTTTAAATTTCCGAGAGTCACTTAAAATTTCTTGAAATCCCCTTAAAATCACTTGAAACCTTTTTAAAACCCTTTAAAATTCTTTAATATCATTCCAAATCTCTTTCCTGTTTTCTAGATCGGAACCATATTATAGAACTAAGGAAAACTTGCCAGAATACTAATATTTTTTATGAATTTTTAAAGGAATTTCAATTTTTCTTTAATTATTTTAACGAATTTCAAAAAATTATAAGAGGATCGTATTTTAATCCTGTAATTTTATAAACGTTTGAAGTTATGATTTTTGTGAATATACTAACATGCACATTAATTTTTATTCCAAATGCATGTTTTAGTTAAAATGTGAGCTATAAGCACTCGCTTTTAGGGAATGACATTCACAAATACGAGGAAGGTTACCATTTTCATGGAAGAGTAAGCTTAATTCTTAATATATGGACTCACCGAACTGACTTTAAATCTAGCAAGTAAAGTACCACTTGGTACGCTGCCAAACACTCACGTTACATGACACGGTCGTGAAAAGTGGAGAAGGTTTATGACTTTATGAGTAGGTCATACACCTATCAGTTATCATTTAAATATTTCTCATATGAGAATTTCATAAACTTAGTTCATTGGCATCAACAAGTCAATGCCACATTTTTTAAAGAAGAACTTGTTATGACAAGTTCCTTTGAATTTAAACAAATTTGAATTTAAATGAAACATTTATTTTAATAAAAAGATAAACCTAAATCTAGGTTTGGAAGATTTTCGGATTATATCCTTTGCTCTAAATGATTGTCATTTTACCATAGGAGATAACGATAACAGCTAATGAATGCATCCCCTATAAGCCAGGCTTATTCCCCATGGAACCCTTCAGCAACATTCTGGCTCTTTGTTCTATAACAGCATCGCAAAGTTATACGACTGTGGCCAATTATATTGTGGAAACTCGAATGAAAGAATAAAGCCCAGAATATGGATTTATGCAAGCAAAGAAAAATTTGAGAAATTCGTTAAAATCCATAAAATCTTTTGATCCATGAAATCTTTTGATTCTTTCAAAATCATTAAATCCTTTGAAACTCCTTGAAAAATATTACATATTTTTCCAATAGGGTGTATTTTGATTTACTTTCATTCTAAACATGGATTTATTAACTCCTCTTTCGAGAGAAGAGAGATATTAAAAACAGTCGTTTATTATCTGGAACTTATATAAACATTTTAATTCCGCGTATTTCAACTGTAGAAACATTATTTTTAGAAAATATTACAACCTTCATATTGAAATATTTAATTTTATGAATTACGTACAATTCACGCGTCATTGCAACTTTAAAAAACATGACTGAACAGTTTTAAACGTACAAATGAACGAATTATATTGATAATCTTTAATTATATTGATTGTATTTTAAACTAGAAACAGTTTTAAAAATATTAATTCATTTGCTTTGAAAATAATTTTGTATGAAAGAAACTTGTAATGTTTATTGTTACTTTTATCTGGAACAATATTTCTGGATAAAATGGAATTGTGAAAAAATGTTTCGTTCATTTGAACGTTCAAAGCTTTCGTACATTAAAAAACTGACTTCATTCAACTTGCTGTATAAGCTGCAAGAATTTAAGAATGTTTCAATTTAACTGAAACTTGATAGATATGTAAATGTAAAATGCAAAGCAACAATGCTGAGAAAAGTTTTATTATAAGAGGATAACAAGGGAAAATAGCTCCTATTTTATACACTTTGCTGAAATTTGAGACACATCTATTGGAACGTGAAACAAGTATTGACAATATCTTTTTACTATTTAGTCTTCTAGGGAATTCTTCCATCAGAAAAATCTACCGATCTCGTATAAATACTAGGAGTTTCCACGTTACGACTCTAAAAACTCGGTTTCGGCAATAAAACCTGAACGACGAGGCTCGCAGTAACTTTTTTTTATAGCTGAATTCAGTCGGGAACAGAAGATTGGTATATATGAACATTGTGACATTTTCCATTCAAAAATACTTCTTGAATTGAATTCAATTTTCCTTAATTCAAAAAACAAGCAGTTTTATTATTTGCGAATAATATTTATACCTCTAGATATATTTTCTCTTAAGAAAAATTGGTTGTCAAAAGCCTGATTTCATCTGAACATATTCACCCTTTTTGTTGGTATTTTTCAATTTCCTGAAAACGTTGCCTGTTCATGGCAGTTCGCTTATTTAATTTTAAACTGGAAATGGTTAAAATCGAAAAGAATTAAAAAATACTAAACAAATTGTAATACAATTGTAAAAATTTGAAAATATAGTTAGAGAAATTATTGAGTTGCAATTTTCCACGCTTATAAGCGTGGAAAATAAATAAAGCCGACTCCGACCTTATGTTGATTAATTTTTGTTGTTGCGACTTTTTGCAGAACAAAACACAGAGGCCATGCATTTTTCTTCATTGGAGAAAACTCGCTTTCAAAGCAAGCTCAATTTATGTTTCGCATTACTGACTCTGGACCTCATTTTTTGCACTTGTTCTGAACCTGCTTTATCATTCTGGCTCAGCAGATTTATTTTTCAAGAGAGTTACGATTTTTTTAAAATAGAAACGTAATTTCGATTATATACTCTGAATAGACGCAGCAGAAAGCGTGATCCTTTTCACCTCCTCAAGCTGCGCAGAAGCTAGTTCTAGTAGTGAAAGAAGAGAATAAAAGTAAATGGAAATTTCTGGTCGAGGAGAAAAGATGAAATGTAAAAAAGACAATAGAAGAGAGAAAATTTGGCCTAGGATGTGCTCACTTCTTTCAGTTTCAAGAGCTTAAAAGGTTTCAAGTGCTCTGAATGTGCATGCTGCATAATCCCCTTGCAGATAGATTTATTTAATTTGCATTCGCAACCAAAGCGAAAAACTCAGGAAAATGGCCCGCTTTTCTCGCAGCGAGAAATGCTGTTCATTTTCATGATCTTTTAGCAGTTTTTAAATTTACATATCTTTTAAAGGCTTTACTACAAATAAAATTTATTTAAAAATCAAGTGACACTGGGGCGAGCAAGTTTTGAGAAGAAACAGGGCGGAAAGAATGGAAAGACTTAGGAAGGAAAAGAATTTAAGAGAATTGAAAACGATTTCAAGATGAATGGAAAAGAATTCAGAAGATTTTAAAGTAAATTAAAATTCTGAAGAATGAGAAACAGGTGTTTCTTAATTTCTGGACTAAGAAAAGTAGAATTAAAGGAATTGTTCAGACATTTTTGAAGAAATGCTGGAAAAAGTCACTTAAGAAACTGTGTAAGGATAGAAATAATGGAGTATGTAAACATATTACAAAAAGGTGGAAAAATCAGACGAGAAGCGAAGACTCGCATAAATCTTAAGTTTAATAACTTTTAAGGCAACCCGAGTGACGGAAAAATGAAAAACCGGAAGTCGTGCCGAACTTACTAGAAGCTCAAGTTGTCGCTTTGCATTATTCGTCTCAGGTGTCGAATTTTTCGTTTTTGAAATATCCAACTTGATACTCGTTTCTCGTTCCGGTCAATAAAAAAAAATCCTCTCTAAAAATGTCTCACCGGTCTAAAAGTATGCATTTAAGTTAATTTCTCGAGTTAAATAAGAATGTAACTTCATTTATTATTCGTAATTATGTAATGATAAATTTAATATTAATTTATTACATGAGTCCTAAGAACATGCATAAAATATTATCTCCCAGGGAGTAAAAGTTCATCTCGAGATTCTTTTGAAAAAATCAACCCGCTGCATAGTTTTCCTGTAATTCTTTCTTTTATGTGAGCCCCTTTAAATTTCTGAGGTCAGACTGAATACCGTCTTTGTAAAAGTTTTGAAATGGCGGTACAAAATTGTGGAGGGTCGTGCGGACTCATTATTATTATAAAAATGTACGGCTTTGTGAGCAGAAAGGTGCGTTCAATGCATAAACTTGAAAGAAAAAATATTGTATATCCGCTTTAATGTTTTTCTAAAAGTACTTCAGAAGTCATTATTTCTAAAATGAAACATTCTTATACCGACTGACAATGAGAAATAAATGATAAATTCGTGTGTTCCAATTATTCTAAACAATTAAAATTGAACTGTTATTTTTTGAACTGAAATACTCTTGTCATACTTTTATCAGTTTCTTGTGTTTAATAGATGCTAAGTTCTATTTTTAAGTTGAGATTCCAAGGAGAAAATACCAATTGAATGAATTTCCTCAGACACGTCCGAATCCCTTCGTGTTAGCTTTTCACGGTGATCCAATAATAGCCAAAAGTAAAGAAAGAAATTCTTTCTTTTCGCCTTTTTTCCGTTCTTGCAATGAAGAAAAGACTCTTCCGCTGAAAATTTACGGGATGTACTTATGTAAGAAAAGCTCCTGATATAACATCAATAGACTTGGAAAAAGCTTGATTGCTGAAATGCTCTGAAGTTAAAGGTTGAAATCAATAATTTAAATACGTGTTTTTGTATTTTTTCGATTATATTCATATTCAAAAGAGTTAAATTTTAGATTGATGAGCTGCATTCGGATTAAACAGTTAATTTTTGCGGATTAGCCTCGGATTGATTCAGATTGAAAAGTTATGGTTCAGATGAGTTTCAGATTAGATTAAAAGTTAGGAATGGCTTGAAATAGCTCGGATTCATTCGGATAGGATTTATATCCGAAGCTTTCCTCAGGGTACTTGTGGCGAAGGTGTTATGTGAGGTCGGAAACAGAATATCGATTCCTTATTCGAACTCGATAAAACTAGGAACCGATTCCCCGGGTCCCTGGGGGCATCACAATTTCCTCTCAAAGAATTCGATTTGGTAGAGCCGACACATATCTCGATTTTCGTAGTAATAGTCGCAAAACATGTATATTTCCGGTCGATATGGAAATTTCAATTTACATCATACCGGAAGTAATATCCATAGCGAATGAAAAATTCTTCTAAAGTGGAATTGACCTGCTTTACCCGGATTCTATTTTCCGTGCTTTGAATTTCCGTGCTTTACTGAAAAATAAATAGCTCTAGTCTCGGCCCTAGTGTTGATCAAAGTTAGATTCAGAAACCAGCATTAAATATTAAATAATTCATCAATGAAGTACATACATATCTATATGCCTTAAAATCTCGATAATTTATAATTTTATTCTTTCATCCCTCTAATTCGTAATCCCGATAATTCGTAAATCCCGGTCAGGTCCCTTGACATTACGAATTATCGGGATTCTACTGTAATAATGTAGAATCATTAGTTATTCAAGTATTCTCTCATCTTCACTGGACCAACGAAGCGTGATTAGTTTCCGCTGATTGCGATACCGGTTCAAACTGATTACTCGAATTTGGGGGCCGGAAATTTGCTTCACTTCCCCTCTGAAATAAATAATTCGAACTCTGATTTCACTGAAACAGAAAAGAGAGAAATAATTTCCATTGAGATTAAACAAACTCATTTATTCATTCTATTTGAAAAAAGGAAAAAGTTTATGCACTTTTTTCGGGTGTTTTCATCTGTTTTCAGAGTCAAATACTTATATTAAACTATATTTAAAACTAAATTTACACCCAAAAACTGACTTAGATTGTAACACAAACTAGACATTCGGGCTTGATTCAAGACTTTTTTTCTGTGTAATTATAGCTTTTATACACCACGCCTATCAATAGGGCCACGCCTACCAATAGGACCACGCCTACTACTTTCGGGCGTACAACAACCAGTCCAACAACAATTATTTTTTCTACCACGCCTATCACATGATAAGTTAACACGACCCGTTCGAACAGCATATCGACAAACAAGGTCTGCTCTAAACTTTTCGGTTACAGTAACAAATTCACTGGTTTTTATGCGCATTAAAGAAAGGTCGTTATCAGGATCTACTGGATAAAAATGTCCATTTTGCTCCACTCCAAGAAAGTAACCATTTATTATTATTGGCTCGCTTCCAACATTATTTCCGGTTAATAGAACTTCATTGTTTTTTATCAGATAAGATAGTTTTCCATGTTCATATGCAGCGTTTATTTCTGTGAAAGGAAATATAAATGTATGAATTTAATGAAAATATCAATTAGTGTCTCTCACAATTATATGATTCAAAAAGAAGCAGTAACTAGTATAAACTAGTATAATATTTAATTATGTATAGAGATCATGATATCTTATTCAGTGTCTGACTAATTGTGTAATCAGAGCAGAAATTTTATTATACTTTATAATCATATTGGATCAAGTGAAAAATTAATACATTAATAACTAGCTGTAAAGTTGTATCAACTTTTGTGCTCATTCCATGAGCACTTTGCTTCCTGTAAGCAAATATGATTTGCTTCCACATAAAGGAAGCATTAAGTATTCTTTACATCATCATTAAATTTTGATTATTTGAGTAGTTATATTCAAAACATTCATTTTCGAAAATTACAATAAAGCACAACTTTCTTATTTTTCAATGAAA
>CAJFCO010000124.1:729822-747216 GCA_904066015.1 Synergus gifuensis | reverse complement strand
CGCGCCTTCGTGGGGCCTCTACAGGGCCAACATTTAAAAATGGCTAACCTGGGCAATTTCCACACGGGATGTTTTTTATACTTATTATTTCTTATAATAATCGATCACTTGCATTCTTTTGTGAAATATATAATTGGTTTGAATTCCTTCTCTTATTTACATAGATTAAAAGTTTCTCAACATTATTAGTCACAAAATAATGATGTTGAAATACTTATAATTTGCAGCTCACTGCTGTGGGTTAACTGTCCGTTAATATATTTTCGTCCATATTGATTAATTGGAAAATTGAGACAACGTATCCCCACAAGAAATATTCTCACAGAAATTATCAAATAATAAGAGTTTATTGATTTCAATCTGTGTTGGAAATTTTGCACGAATAAATGTTTATCGGGTGATTCATTTAACTGTATTTATATTTTTTTTGTGCTTTTTTTGTTCTTTTTTCTCGAAGCAAAGAATCTTTTCAAATTATCATTCATATTTTTGAATAAAATGTATTAAAATTAGTTTATTGGATTAATTCCTTCCTTGGATTAATTCCTTTAATTTAACTCAAAATTTGCACACGGGTAAGAATGTTTCTTAATTTTATTATATTTTTCAAATATATTTCTGAAATTCATTCATATAAATTAGATTACTTTTTGTTCTTCGATTAAAAATAACTTGTTGACAGACGAGAAAAAAATGTCCCTCTCGTTTTTTGCTTCTTAAATTTTGCTCGATATATTGCCATGTAATCGAGCACACAATAAAATCGTAAAATTTTATTTTTTTTGAGATTTTACTAGAAATAAACCAATCTTAACTGGAAAAATTTCGTAATTGAAGTCATCACTGTCCCTCTTTTAATTCTACACAATAAATTCAAAGATTATATTTAAGACCGAGTAAGTCGATCTCATGGTTAGTATATGTAGAGATACCAAAAATATTCAATTGAGTCTCTATCTGAAGAAAAATATGAAGATCCTTATTGTCAGCCTGCTCCTTACATTCGTAGTTTTACTGAATTCTATTCGTAAGCATAATATAATATTAGTAATTAGTATTATTATAATACCTATTACATATCCAAAAACTAGAAATTTCGATATTTTCATTTTTATACTGCGTCCAAAATTTGATTGCGGACAATTGTACACATATGAATAAGTAATTGTAAGATTAAAATTGTAGAAATTGCAAGCTCTTATTGTTCTAGAGTGAATATACAAGATTATTCAATATATATGATTATTTATTTAAATATATACATTTAATTGTCAAATAATGACTAATTATTCAATTGTTAAAAGGACAAAAAGTTACAGCCTACAAAAATCTTAAGCCTCCACTTTCCTCTTACAGAATTGAGTTCAGGAAGTTCTTCTCAACAAAGGAGAAATCATGATCCTCCGCCTCGAATAACACAACGTATTATCTCTCCTGTAAGAGCCGGTCAAGTTATAGAATTGCCAAATCAACATTATTATACTTCAATTTCAACTTTCCCTGTAACTTTGATTTATAATCACAATTCTCGCATTGTATATTTGGAACAGCGAGGAAGAAACGGTCTACATCGTACCCTAGTACGTCCTAATCATGTACGTCGACTTCCACCTATTACGTCTGGACCTTCATCGGGTCAATAAATAAATTAAAAAACATTTAATTAAAAAGCATTTAATTAAATAACATTTTGTGGATGTAACTTGTACACTTAATATACTTAAATAAAAACTAGTCGTGAAAATTATTCTTATATATTTAATTTATTATTGTTTTTATAAGAAGGCTCTTTTCTTTTTGAATTTTGCTTGGAATGAATGTTTTTGGAATATAATGAAAATTACAAAAAAATTGTCAACTAGATCGAACAATCGGACCGGAAAAAGTTTTTGAATCTGCTCACAAGCCATTGATGTCATTGATGATTATTTGTCAAAAGCAGATAAAGTTCATTTTTGCGAAATAACGAAATGAGAGTCTAATAAGAAAGTCATTTTTCATTTCTCGAGACTTCGTCCTGTGTTCGAACTTTTCGTTACCGTCAATTTCTCGTAAATGTCAGCGCTATACTTCAATTAAGCAGACTTCCCTCACAGCTGTGATCTAATTACGTATATACTCTAACAAGAGATGAAGGGCAAATTGGGTCTCAAATGGCAGTTCCACCCACTTAGGAATTTCATTAAAAATGCTTTGAAAAATCAAAAAATAATTTTGAAATAAGCAGCCAGGTCATTCATCTATCTTTTCAATTGATGAATCGCTTGAATCGCTTGTTTTTTGTTTTTCAAATCGTTCCGCGTAATCGAGCACACAATTATGTCGTAAAATTTATCATTTTTAATGATTGCGCTAATAAATAAACCAATCTGAACTGGAATAGTTTATAAACTAAAGTAAACACCATTCTTCCTTCATGTGTGTAATTAAGAATTTAAGTAAACGAATCGCGTGGTTAAGGAATACAAAAAATAGTCAATTACAGTTAAGAAAATCCTTCAGAAATTAATTTTTAAGTTTTTATCTGAAGTAAACGGTATAAGCCTCTCATAAAAGAGGAAATGCATAAATATAGAAACGTGTGGAATTCCGAAAGCATCGAGTCGAATTCGATAAAAAAAATTGACCTTTCATCACTTTATATATCATATTTTTTAAATAAGATATCAACCGTTATGGCAAAATATACGAGGCGCATATGTGCAAAACTCGTCTGAGCATGTTTTCATGCGGGGGAGTCTTGTACAGTAAATTTATGCCAACGCTCGTGTTATTTGAGCATGTGGGAAACCAATATCGCACCCGGAAATTTCATCAGTACAAGACATCGACGGGCGATAGAAAACAGACAGAAGTAAGATAAATTACGAAAATAAGGATATCGGGTTGTAGGGAATGTTTTTCGCAGACTTCCCGAAAAAATTCTCTCTTAGAAATTCAATAAAGTGTTTATTTAAGAGCACACATCTCGTGTGAGAGCAATATCATTACAGTTTCTGTAAAAACATTTCCTGTTTAGTATTAGCAGTTTTATTGAATAGTTTTTCTTTTACGACGCTTTCATGTCAGAAAAAACGTCTAGAATTCGAAAAAATAGCCTAAGAAGTTGGGAATGATTATCAATGTTTAGGGAGATAAAACATTTGTATATTACATATTACATTTGTGAACTTCAGTTCCTTTATATCAACTTTATTATGAAGCTGATTTAAATTAATAAATGAAAAGTCTTTTATCATTTTTTTGGCTTTATCAAACCTGTATAAGTTTATTTAACCCGAGACAGACAATATATATGTCACGAAATGGGAAAAGAAAGTAAAGAGAAAGAAAAAAAAAAAATATATATATACATATATATATATATATATATATATATATATATAGGAAAAAGAAAGCTTATAGTTCCTGGCTACATGTCTGCCGCGGGTAATGTGACTTCGGTGAACCTCTTTTCCGTGAAGTAGGGTATTTATTTCTAATATATAGGTATACTTTTACTATAGTTATGTTTGTGAACCACAAAATTTCAGTTCCATTTTCGTCTTCATATAAAATTTATCAGCTTTATTGTTCCATTGAAAAATGAGAATTGTTGAACTGAATAATTTCTTTGGTGGAAAGCTTTACTTTAGAGAATTTTAGAAAAATGGAATTGAGTAAAACATATATTTTCTTTCTATTTACATATATATCTATCTATTTATCTACTTATCTATTTATCTATATATATATATATATATATATATATATATATAAATATGCTAGTTATGCATATAGAGTTGATGTCCTGGAAATTAGTTTTCCCTCATTTTCCTCCCACATCAAGATAAACCAGAAACTTTCTTTCGCTCTCTTCTAAGTAACCGGAAGCCGACGTATAAGAGCAGATAACGGTAATGAGGAGTAACATTTCTTAATTATCTAATAAGTCTAAAGTAATTTTTTGCTTATTCTTACTGAATGAATTATACTGAAGCGCATTATATCATGAATCAGTCTCTTGATTATCAGAAGATTATCACTAGTCTTCTATAAGATTCTGTATTTCAGAATCCCCTGAATTTCAGAGGATTTTACAGGATTTGAAGAAATTCAGACATTTTAGGGATTTCATAGGGATTCGAATTTATTAATTAACATTTGTTTAATCACTTTCAGAACTTTGCGAGGAATGGGCATTGGCCCATGAAGGAGTTTCAGGTGCAGGACATGAGGATTCTGACGATACCTCAGAGGCGAAATTCGTCCTGAAATATTTGGGGAGCACCCTCGTGGAAACACCCTCTAATGAAGAAGCCACAGCTGAAGCGATAAAAACCGTTATCACAATGGTGAGAACTTATCTCAAAATTTAAATACACAGAAAAAAGAAAATGGCTTAATTTACTAATTAAAATAGTCAACTTTCGTTCTGAACGCAATTTTCCTTGAATTTAGTAAGTTTTACTATTTCGAATTGTAATTTTTTCTAAGATAATTCTAAACCCTGCTATTTTTATTCAAAAGTTACAATTTGAAATAGTAAAACTTTCTTTTTTCCGTGTATAAATATCGTTTTATATATTTTCTCTCCTTTTATGCACAATTTGATATAAAGTCTTAAAAAGTATACCTAATTGATGGTGAAAAGTTTGGATATTGACAAATGAGCCATCCTAACTTAAGTATCACTTTTTCCCCTTTTCTAATCTCTCCTTCCTATGTAACTTAATGATTTGTAAAAAAATTACGTAGAAGTATTGATTTACCCCCTTCCCTCCCATATAAAGATCGTAAAAGTTTTATTCTCCCCCTCTCTCTCTCTAAAGAGCTGTTTCGTAGAGTATGAATGGCTTCTAATAATACAATCTAATTATTTGAAGAAGTCTCCTATTGCCAGTTCCTATAGCTAGGATATTGGAAACCATAAGAGCTCTTCTTGAGTTTGCATGTGGAAAAGCCTTTTGTTTGACTGGAATAAGGTTAATTAGACCGAATTAGTAACTTATAGTACGCCATTGTCGGAATAATGTTCGTAAAAATTACTACTTGTCAACCGTTCGAAATAATCATGTTAGTAAAATAGCATCTGCTGAAAATTGAACCCAAGTATTATAAACATAAAAAATATCACTTATTCCACTTGATAGATATTTAGGATGAATATATTTGTAATTTAATGTTTTGATTATTAAGTTTGAATATCCAATACTTTCTTTCTCTTATACTTTCATCAGAAATATTGTGAAAAATGAATTCTGAAAAACAATCACGATCATATTTCAGGCGAAAGCTAGTGGCAAAAAATTGCAGAGGGTCTTTCTGGCTGTGAGTTTAAGGGGGATTAGAATGACTGACTTTGCGAGCGAGGAAGATCAACTTCAAGTTTCTATATACAGGTAAGATTGATAATTAAATGGAATGGAAAGATAATTAAATAACCATTTAAAAAAAGGATTTCACTAGTCTTTAAAAAATGCAATTTGAAAATGCTTTTAATTGTAGAATTTCGTACTGTTCGGCGGATGCAACTCACGATCACGTATTTGCATTCATCGCTACGAATTTCAACGAAACTATGGAGTGTCACGCTTTTTTATGCCCCAAGAGAAAAATGGCACAGACAGTAACTTTAACTGTGGCTCAAGCTTTCAATACAGCCTATGAGGTGTGGCAATTGTCACAGGCTGATCCTAGACTTCATCATTCTCAAGATAAAAGTCCTTCACTCGCAGAAAACATAGTCGGTAAGTTATTATTATACCTGATTATAGAATAATAATTTTGATTAAAAACTTTGAATGTATATTCGAGAAACGAGAAGTTATCAAAAAATATGTATTTATAATTTAATCCCCGAAAACAAAAAAGATAATCGAAGTGGCTGACTAAACGCAGCTTTATCTACTTATACGCTCTTTGATTAAGACTTTGACTGGCTTGTAAATTTATTTACATATGTAAGCCAAAAAAACCAAAAATGTTTATTAACAAAACTACGAAATTACTGAAGTTTCGAATTTCCGATTTATAATAAAATTCCAATAACTGTCGCAAAATCCCTTATTATCTTTAAAGTCTCAAAAAATTTCGTAAAATCTTTTTAAATTTTCTAAAGTTATTTAAAATTCATGAAAATTTTTCACAGTTTGATGATAATCTTGCTCTTCACTTTAAAAGTTCATTTCCACGGAAAAATGCTGTTTCTGCTGATGATCCCAGGTGATAATTCATTGCTCCCATGAAGAAAGATAGAATGGACTCTCAAAGCGAATGGGAGAAGTTTTTTTTATTCAAATTCTGTGTCTGCATGCATGAATCATATGGGATTATATGCAGAGATGGTATGATATTATTATCACGCCTCACATTGTTGGCGAGATAAATTTGAATGCTGAATGTTGGAAACATGAGATGATAAAGTAATTTTTCTAGTATTATATGTATTTTATAACTGGTGGACTTTTTCTAATAGGATATTTTCATAAATCCAAATTATTATGTACATATAATTTACAACAATGATACAAAATTTTGCATGATTTAAAAATATCAGTGGTTGTAAATTACCATAATTACCAAAGCAGTTGACAGAGAATAATGGTTTTGAATGTATAGACAACGTTAAATGAACAAATAGACTCATCCCATGTTTAAAGCTATTATTTGCAATTACCAGGCTGTATCTGGTATTTGTACTGTTGATTAGGGTTGACTGTGTTTATGTGAGATAGTATATAATACATTAAAAATAAACATTTACCATTACATATTTATACAAGTTTTTACGTAAATAAAATTATATGCAGAATGGAAGCAGAAGGGGGTCAAGTAGATATAACCGTCTTTAGTCAGACACATTGTCTCTATTTTGATTCTAGAATTCCAGGATAAGGCTCTAAAGGAGAACAAGGCGAAAGAAAAGCAAAATGACCAAAATGAGCTGAAGAACAGCGTTAAAGATTCACAGAAAAATTTGCTCATTGATCTTTCTAACAATGTTAAACCGCAGGAGAATTCATGGGTGAGTGGAAATTGGCTACGCATGTAAATATATATATTTGCATGGGCGGTACTACCATGCATTGGAATCGGCCAAATCCCGAGTTTACAGTTTCCGTATTTTCAAATTCCCTCTAGCCGGGAATTTTCATATTAAAAACACAAAATTTTAATAGAAAACACAAAATTTCAATAGAAAATCTCGTTAGATATATTATATTATATCTAACATCAAGTTTATGGTAGAAGAATTTGTCTTTAAGATTGATGCTTCCATTTATAGGTGTGTTTTGAAGATGATGCAGCTTCTGTAGAGGCGAAGAAACTGGAGAAGAAAAATTGCACAAATAGTATTCCCATGACAACTTTGAGGTACGCAGCATCATCCACTTCATCTCATCATGTGGTGCCAAGACCCTCGCCAGGATTTAAAGTGCAAAACGCCTGGGGAGAATCTCGCTCGGTGGATCTGATGTGTTCGTAGCTTCGGGCTGACAGCTTCCAAGACGTTCCACTAATCACAGACCTTTGGAAGCATCTTCTCAAGACCAAACATTAGTTGACATTCTCATTGAAAAGAAATAATTCCTGTCGAATTGAACGGCTATTCTCTTCCTATTGGCTCTTTTTTTTCTTATTGGCCCTTTTATCAGAAGAGAAGTCGAAATAATTGATTAAAAAGTGACCTGTGGCTTAATTATTTATCATTGTAACTTTCTTCGAAAGTAAATTAAGATACCCTTACACACTTGTTTTCCTTTCTCTTTTCTCATTTCGGAAAAAGAACGAAATACAATCTCTTGGAGAAAGTTCCGAATGTGGAACCTCAATGTCTAAAACTTTTTTTATTAAGTTTCTCTTTCCAGAGACATCTTCTTGTAACTTTCCCAGAGAAAATGGAAGAGTGATACAAAATCGATTACTTATACGCACAGATTTTTCTCATATTTACTTTTGTTTTAGCTACAATTTAATGCTTTTACTTTTTCATAGAGAAAACTTTGCAGTGGTGACGATTTTTGAAAATGTTTTGATATAATTTAATTGAACGGTTCTCATTTACATGGTAAATGAATAATATTATAATAACAGTCATCGCCTAAAAGAATTCTGAGGATATCAAAAGAACTTGAAAGAAATCAAGGCGAATTCAATAAAATTGAAGGTGAATGTAACAAAATTTAAGGTGTGTGTGTGTGTGGTTGGATGTACTTTTATAATTTTTGACAAATTGGTTTTTGATCTGTAATTTTACAAATTATCATACTTGAAAGCTGATGTAAGGAAAAGAATGATTCTTTCTGTCTAGACGAATTGATTTACCTATATTTTTATTATATTTTATTAAGGAATATATTCCTCAATAAAATATAAGCTATTGTGACTTCAATAATGAGAAATTAAAAATTTAATGAATGGATAAAAATTATTAATGCTTCCTCTAGTAGGCAAAATACTCATCAAATGAGCAAAGGAATAAACCCGAGTCACGGCTAGTTTAATAGAAATCTGGTTTGCACATTCAGCTGAAAAAAAAATTAAGAGAAATTCCGTGTAAGTTAACATTTTAGCTAATACTTGTATTGTCTTTAGAGATGCTTTTGAAAAACATCATAAAGGTATTTTAATCAATAAATGAATATGTGTTATGGCTAAATTATATAAGTAATAGTAAATTAAGTAATAGTAATTAAGTAATAGTATAATTTAGCAATAGATTAATTTAGAACTCGTTTTTATATGTGCAGAGTAGTCTGACTATTTATTTCAGTAAAAAATGGAAAGAAGATTTTTCCATGATATCTGAATATTGTTGGTAACATTGAAAGAGCATTAAAGATGGCTTAAGATAATTAAGTTTAGGTATATATGAAAGTTATATATAAAAAAGTAATTACGATATGATATAGGTACACTATCAGATAAAAAAAATTCACGTGAAATTCCTTCATTTATGTGGATTTTTATATAGGTAGTTCTATTTTAAATTCTGTTATCATTAACATTATGGTGAATAACTTATAAATTTTATACGAATTGAGATTGAATCTATAACTGATTCTTTAATAATCATGTTAAATTTCTCTTTTATAAACCATCAATTATTATTAAAAATAACAAAATTATTTCATCTGACTGATCCCTTTTTTATAAATTTTTTTGTAAATAATATAATTATTTGTGAACTTTTCTAAAATTATTTAACTTACACATACTTAATTTTAAACAATGTACAGAATTTCTGTTTAATTTAAGTTTTTGACTTTTTAATTAGTTTTAATCTAAATATGAAAATAGTGTTAAATTTGGGAATAAATTTTGGGAGTTATTGCAAATTTCCAATTATCTAATATTTATGTATTTATGTAAGTAATATGTATGAATGTAATTCTTACATGTATGTACCTTAATGTAAAAGTAAGTGGGATTTTAAGTACACTTATACATATCTCATGTTTAAATATATTATTGCTGTTTCTCCTTTTCCCGCGTGCAATTCAAAAAATTAAACTGTAATTCCTTCAACGGAAAAACAATAGTTTAATTTTAAACGTTTAAAATTGGAACTTTCGAATTTATAATATAAGTTATTTATCAAGCAGCAAGAATGATTCATTTTAGAAATAATGTTTTTGATTGAAAATTCATGTACTTCATTTCTTGATAAATTCAATCAAATTCATTTTTAATTAATTTTTCCTGTATGAAGCTAAAATTTGAAATTATTCCGCCGGTAAAGTAATTTCCAATCGTAGTACAGCGATTGGCCGCCAGATGTCGCCGTTGAACGGTTTCGCGAATTTGGCGCTTTTAATCGACGCGAAGAAACATAACCTAGAAAAAGATGGCGAACGAAGGAAGGAAGGTGCGGAAGGTACAGTTTAATTCTACCGCGTGGTGCGCTGTTTTCATTTTCTAAAGTCCCATCGAGTGCGAGAGCCAGTCGAGAGTCCTGATTTTATCATCGCGATGTAATATTAGCGGCAAGAATCATTTGGACAATTCGTGAGAAAGCGCGGACTTGAAGTTCCTTCTTTTCGTTATCCTTTGTATCCAGTGACGAAAGACGTTATTTTATTGTTCAAATTCCTCGGCCCATTTAGAAAAGTCGAAATTCTTCCAGCATTCTGCTTTACCTGGAGATCTTCCTTTAATGGCTTTATAATGCTTCAAATACAAATGAAAAGCCTATGTTTATATGTGACCTCGTGTGCTTGTGTTTTGTTCATGTGTAATATTTATACTAGTCGAGTCTTCCGCCTTAATTGTTGACAAAAACAGTTGAGTGCCACACGTGTTTGGACAACAATAAGAAACCTGTGATAAATGGGATAAACCACGAATGAAAGAAACGAACATTGTCGGAAATCAAGAGAGGAAAGGTTCATTTTAAAATTGAAAAGTGTGTCAGAAGTAATTATAAGATCGCTTTGACAATTTGTCTTGTGGAGTTTTATGCAAACCGAAAAGGAAACTGTATGATGTGTTGGGGTTGTCACGAATGTAAGAGAAGGTCAAGAGGAAGAAGCTGCGTCGTAAAAATAGCTCCATTCTAAAGGGGAAAGTTCAAGAGATCGTGGAAAATACAATTCTGTAAGTAAATTTCCTTTATGTGATTATTTTTACCTAAAGTGGCTTTCTTGGAAAATCATCCGTTCAATTCGCCCTTTCAAAACCTGTTTCGAACCGGCTTGGCCAGTCACGTGGCGATGGTGTCTTATAATCGAGTTGCATATAATCAATAATCCTGTGCATGTATTAACTACAAAAAGCTGAGAATTTTCTTATTTAATTATAATTTAAGGTAGATATAACAAAAGATTTTAAAGAATTTATAAGTTTTTTTTTTCAGGAATTTTGAAGGTTAAGTTCTTTGGATTTCAAGAGATTTTTTTGGAATTTTCAACTATTTCGTGAAACTATGAAGATTACCAAAAGATTTTAAGGAATTTCGTGGAATTTTGAGTGATTTCAAGATATATCAAAAAGATTTCAGGTAAATTCAACATATTTTAAGAGAAAAGCTACTTTCATAGAAAAATCGAAAACTAGTCACTTCATTTCTTTTATTATTGTTTTATAATTGTTATAGCGTTGTCGGTAACAAGGAAATGCAATAATAAGAAAAATAAAGGTACGCAATCTGGCGTTAGAAGACCATTTAGAGAAAGATAGTAATAATACACGAGAAGTGGTAGCTTCAATTAGCTCTCTGGTTTCCTCATCTCTCGTTTTTTTCCTCGCATTCTCTTTCATTCTTTTCTTCATTTCTTCTTTCATTCTTTCTGTCTTTGCACAGCTTTTGCTCACACTTTCCTATTATTTCCTCTGTCTGGAACTATTTGCTCGCTGCAGTTATAAGTTACTCTCCATCTGTTTTTTTTGCGGTCAGTTACCAATACTCAGTTGAGTACAAATGTTCAGTTGAAACCAAAGCACGATCTTCATTTTATCTAAGTTCAACTATCAAAGTATCTTCCACGTTAAATTTATTTTTGTTGTACATAGAAAACGGCATGAAATTTATTACCGGAAGTAGAGAATTATAAAGAGTCGTAAATCACAATCATAAATTGTTCATCACTTCGCATAAACTTGAGCTGATCAATCGCGATTCCAAGTTAGATTCTAAATCGAGCATCAGGCTAGCTATATGCATCCAAGACTGCAACTATAGCAACGAAAACTTCGAAACTACGGCAGATATATTACGAATAGATACTTGAAGATGTGCTAACGGTGAAATCGATAACTTTCGAGTAGTTTTTGAAACTTGCCCTCTTGAGGTTTCTATCGTGAACGTGCGTAGCGGCTAAATCAGCTGAAGATACCTTTTGATAAAATATATTCAATATAAGTTTCTATAAATTTTTAGAGATTTTTTAAAAATTTTAAGGGATTCTAAAGATTCAGTATATTTTTCCTTATGTCTTCAGTATATTTTTCCTTATGATTTGCAACACTATCGGTAGAATTCCGATGGAGTGCTGCTGGTAGAGTACATCATCACACTACCTACTTAAGGTTGATGTAATGGGATGGATACTCGTAACGTAAATCGCAAATACTGCACGCGAAATTGCATTTTCTACTATTGGCCAATTGCTTTATGTAATTTCGACCCCGAAAGTTTTATGTAAGCCTCGCTATTGCAAGAGTACACTGGCCTTTTTGCTTTGAAGATTTTGTTGATTATGAATATAGTCAGATGTCATATCTGCTCTCCCAATAAGAAATGTAGTAACTATTTACACTTTGGATAGTAGTCTTCTTATTAATCTAAATTTGTATGGATACTTGTTCAGCTGTTTATTTCCATATAAAATAGGCAAATAGAAAATGGTTGATTATAATAAAATCAACCATTGTTTTAACGAATTTTGTAATCTTCCCGTGTTTCTCTGTTTTTAAGAATCGCTTCTTAGTTGACCAAAAGGTGGTAAAGATTAGAAATTTGATATTATTATAGGAGCACAGAGAACTCATCCGAAGTGTAATTACTACTTTTTTTGTTGGGACGGCAGAATATTTATGATTGCGAAATCGTGAGTGGCCTTTAAATTTATTCGTTCAAATAACTCGACGCATTGGGATAGGTCGAGCTGCAGTGATTTGGGCGTGGCATGCCCGGTCCGCAAGCTCATCCATCAAAATCAGACTTGTGAAAATTAATGGGGAAAATATTGGACGTTAAATTTTTATTGCTAATAAATTCATTATGGATATTCATTTCAATTTAGGCGATGCAAAATGTATTATACTTTCCTATAGATTCACATCGTAAATTTCTTAAATTCATTACTTTTTTGTAGCCGCTATTTTTCTTCATAAAAAAAACTTCGCGGAAATCTTGCATTCTGGGAGTATCTCTATAATGAGTTATAGACTTTTCTCTTTTGTAACTCTTTTTTTTTTGAGTGACTTCCCTAATACTGAATGTATATTTTCACAAAAATTGTAATCATACGTATTGCAATTATAGACTCATAAAATATTTTGTCGAACAAAGGATTGTTTTGTAACCGTTACAATAAACTTTCTGTGTATAAAATAATAACAATGCTTAAGTGCAGGTTAATATCTAATAAATTAGTGACTAGATTGTACCTGGAAGCCTTGCTTTTCAAATTATGTACCATTATTGCAATAGATGCGTGAGCATCCAGTAACCGAAACCACTCGGGTGAATGGCTGTTTAATTGCTTACCATACGGTAACTATCTCACAGGTCGTTTGAGATTGAAAGCCCACTAAAAAAGGTCATTTCTACTCATGCATATAAATATAATTTTATACCAGTTCGTGTAAATTATGGTCCCGCATATATATTTTGGATATTAGCTATTATTTCCGGGATGGAAGCGGAAGTAACTGAATTTCCATTGTCTCCTTTCTACTGCCTATGAGCATCGATAATTCGTCCCCAGATCCGTTTAATCGACTATCTCGTCTAATTAACCGAGTTTGGGTCCGGATCGCTGCATTCAACTAGCATATATACACATATATATATATATAGTAATTAATCTTCTTCCATGGAGATATTTTGAAATAGATTAAAAGAATCGCTTTGTAGGACTAGAATGTTTCAAAAAGCCTTAGAAATCCCTTAAAATTTTATAAAATCTCTTGCATTTCCTAGAAATCTCCTCTTGAAATTCCTTAACATTTAAAATCCCTTAAATTCATTAGAAATCTCATCAAATTCCATGAAATCCTTAAAAATTCTACAAAATCTTTTAAAAATTATAAAAATATCTTGACATACTTTTAAATTATTAGAACTCTCATAAAATTCCATAAAATCCCGCAATTCTTAAAAATCTTTTAAAGTATCTTAAAATTCCTTGAAATTCTAGGACAACATTTAAAATTTCTTAAAATCCCTTAAAACTCCTACAAACCTTTTGAAATCCCTTAAAATCTCATGGAAACCTTAGAAATTGTTTAAATTCGTTGAAATCTTTTAAATGATTGATATTAAATTTATAGGAGAATTCTTCTTTCGGGTTATTTCCATATTGGAAAAACGTTAAGTCCTTTAAAGTCTCTTCGAAATCTCTTCACATTATTCTTCAAATTTATACTCAACTCTGACGTCTCAGTTTGGCTTCAAAATCTTATGAAATCCCACAAAATCTTTAGTAATTCTATAAAATCTCGTGAAATCAGATCCCTCGAAATTCTTTAAAATCACTAAAAATATCTTAAAATGTTACGAATTCTTATTCTACATGTGCTTAAAATTCTGAATGTTCCAATGTACGAAATTTTTTATTGATTGAACTAATTAGAATGTTCTGTTTTCTTTGTAGTCGAAATATTATTTCTACATATAATAGATTCCGAAACAAGTTGTTCAAGAAATGTTCAAGTTTCCGTTTTACGATATTATCTTTATAAAAGTATAATAGAGTAGTGGATTTTCGTAAATGTCAGTTGAAATGCCAATAGAATTTTTGAGAGCTCCAGGATTTTCCGAAGTTTCCTTTAACTGCACCATTACAACAAGCCGGCACAGACTGCGATATAAATTATAAGTACAGGTAGCAGCTACCCCATTATGTCAGCCGATCGTTGATTCTGGGTTTACGCCACTCGCGCATTTGCGGTAAATGGCACTAGCCAGCAGCCATAATCGTTGATTCTAGGTTTACAACACACGCGCATTTTGCGGGTAGTGCCGTTATTTGTGAGTGTAAATAGGAGTCTGTAGTGCAATGCGACACAATGGTTGAGAAAATTGATTCCGTTCTATCTGTCTTATCACCCCCTTGAAACTTTCTATATCAATATTCGCTAAAATTGGTTGAAATTTAGGGATCAAGTGGTAACTATTACCAAAATTTGTATAGTGACTGTTCCGCTGATTCAACTTTCGATTTATGTTTAAAAAACGCTTATAGATTATTCCATCGCTTCTACATCAAGTTATTTCTATCCTTATCTTCTTATCCAACAAAACTGGTGTAAATTGGCTGTTTTCCAAGGTACTTTGTCAGCAAGTCGAGAATAAAAGTAGTGGATAGTGCTTCATGAATATTTGGAGGAAAATATATTTCTCTTTTTTATAAGCTCAATGTAGCTTTGTTCACTATTGGCTCTCTTGCGAAATTGGATGTAAGCCGATCATTTCGTATTCTCTCAAACGAAATTTAAAATCCTTTATTTGAAGCAGATGAAAGGAGTCTGCGGATAAGATTAAGTGCATAAACCAAACAACATCTAAGCTGAATCAACTTCACATATTGAGTAGACTGAAAGAATCAGTTAAATGTTGGAGAATATTTGCAAAGAGGTTTTCCAGGTGTAGTTTAGATTATGGAGAGACGTTGTTTGCATTTTTCTTTTTTCTATGCAAAATTCAGTCAATACTTTTATCTTTACTTAACGTTTCGTGATGCATGCTCAAACCTTCTCTAACAATCCGTTTTGAAGGAAGGCAGGTTGGTAAGCACACAATGCAGATCACGTCAAATACTTAAACCGCAGGCATGAAACTAACTACAATCTAATCTTGCACGTCTGGGCATATTCGTCTAAAATTTACGTGCCTCCAAGAGTGCAAGATGCATGCCCTCAAATTTATGAGTAGCTTCTAAGCCAGTAGCATCTCAGTAACCGAGCAGAAATTGTATTAGGGTCCATGTTGGATTTTAACTAGTTTGTTCCACTTTTGTTAGGGTTCTAGATAGAAAATCTATCTACCGCCTTATAAAATAAATTGAATGTCCTTGAAATCTGATAAATAAGTACCATGTCATTTTCAGGCTTCAACTTCGATTCTGAAAGTGATATCGTTTTCAAGAACCTGTAAATTATATATCGTATGCAACTCCAGGAAATAGTCTAGCAGCCACTTTTCCGTTCTCCTGCATTTTCCTTATTCTCTGTCCCGAGGGTTTTCTCTTGGAAAAGAAAGCATTGGTTTCGGAATCAGGAGAGAGATGGGATTTTTCTGGGACTTAGTGTCGTGAAAGTACATATCAGCATTTTTATAAGCGGTTCAAGTAAGAAAACTCTTCTTATTACATTTCCAGATGTTGCAAACTTTTTGGAACGATCGAACTGGAATTTTACAATACTTTAGGATAAGGTCGAGGGATTTTATAACAGATTAAAAAAAATTTCATGAGCCGGTGTATACCAGATGTACAGAATGGTTAGATCCCAAATTTGTATCAGGATTCCGAAACGAATTCTCGATTCGATTACTGTCCCGAAATTTATCGTGTTTGTGGAAGGATTTATACAGAGAAAGCGTTATAGGTTGTGCGTTATGCTCACCCTTACAGGAATAAATCTGTCGAAACTGTCGATGTCGCAAATTGTGAACTTCCGGTCAGATGGTTACCTGACTGAAATTCTAATCGTACCGCAGAATACATCTTGGCGTTACTCGAGGAAATTCTATCGGGATATTGCCTCCTGGCGTGCAGGATGGCTTAATCCAGTGGCATTACCGCCCCAGGAATGAAGTCCGATTCGGTGATTGCGATCTATAACGATCGGAAACATGGCACGTAAAGCATAGTTTATTGGTTCGAGATAAAACAGTAATATAAATTGAGTCGATAGATCATGAAACAGGAGGGAGTAGGAGGTATTCAGTAAAACGAATGACATCCAACTGATGATCAGTATTCCTTCGAGAGAGTCGAAAGTAGCTTATCAGTTGCTGCAATGCAGCAGCAGCAACTTCTACAAAAACGGAAACTGCATCCGTTGTCATTTTTACGAGAAAAAAGTTTATTTGATTCCCAGCTTTCACTCGACATCGTTTTTATAGTGTAGAATTCCAGATAAATTCCAAACTCATTACCTTTAAAAGGAAGTTAATATACTCCGAGCAAAAGCTGTTCTGAACTTTTTAATACAATCCTTTCGGAGTAATAAGTGAGATATCCATTCGGGGCTCGTAGTTATTATTATAAAAATAAAACGTATTAAAAGTTTAATTCAACATGAGTTTCAGATATGGAAAAACCCTGTTAAATTACACTGTTGATTAATCTTTACATTATCATGAAATTTAATGTGATTGTCGGAAAGTTCCAAGTTCAAATCTGCATAAATTTTAATTTTGCGTAAGAGGAAAAAAAAACACGTAGTTGTAGACTTCATCACAGTATTTCCTCTATTCTATTCAGCTGAAGTTTCGGACGTCTAGTTTAGCGACATTTTTTAGTTTTATGGGAATAAAAATATCAATAACAAACATTTTTTTAAATTTCTAAAACTTAAAATTTGTATTTATTTACTAGCAGAAATTTATCCGGTGTTGCCGCCTGGAATTTTAAGAGATTTCATTAGATTTCAATAATTATGAAAGGATTTTAAGCAGGGGCGAATCCGGGGGGGGTAGAAGGTTCAAACCTCCCCCGAAACTTTTGACATTGTATATCCGAC
>CAJFCO010000124.1:704860-729812 GCA_904066015.1 Synergus gifuensis | reverse complement strand
ATAATAATAATAATAATAATAATAATAATAATAATAATAATAATAATAATAAACATACAAAAAGTCAATGTATTGTCCACGGATATTTAAAAAAAATCAATTTCCATAAAGTTTAAGAGAATTCGAAGATTTTCCTAAAATTTTAAAAGTTTTCAAGAGATTTTAATGATTTTTAAAAGATCTGGAATTATAAGACATTTTGAAGAATTGTTAAAAGATTTCCTAATATTGTAAAAGATTTTTAAAACATATTTTGAAATTTTTTTCTAACTTTTTAAATTAAATTTTCTTTTAAATAACTAGAAATTTGGTTTAAAGCCCTTGATATCTTTTTTATAAATTTTCTAGAACTTAACTTAAATATATTAACTTAAACATCTTAACTTAAATATCTTAAAATATCTTGAATTTGATTTAAATATTTTGAAACCCCTTGGAATTCATTACAATTACTTAAAAGCTGCTGAAGTCTGCTTAAATTCCTTGAACTTCCTTAAAATCATTCTAAATGATTGAAATCTGTTGAAAATCTTGAAAATCTTTAGAATTGTTTGAAATCTCTTCGAATCTATGAAAATCACTTAGAATCTCATTAATGTGAGAAAAGTGTTTAGAAATCTAGTGAAATCGATAAAAATGTCTGAAATTCCATTAACAATTTATTATATCCTTTAAAGTCTTTTTATCTCTTAAAGTTCATAAAACTCTTTAGAACTTTTTTTAAAATTCCATGAATTTTCCTGAAATCCTTTAAACTTTTAAAATACCTTGAAATCTCAAAATCTCGAACAATGTCAGGTAAATTTCTGCAAAGTAAATAAAAATAAAATAAAATGGTTTCGGGAATCTTTATTTTTTGATATTCTTAATCCAGTAAATGTAAAAAAGTAAAATAAAACAAATTCACCAGACTGGACGTCTGAAACTTCAATCCAATCTCTATTCTCTGGTTTTTTCGCTTTTTTAATTTCTCTTTTTTCCTCTCTTTTAAGAAAAGTCCTTTTTCTCTTTTTTCTCGTATTTCTGGTGTACCCCTCTCAGAAATAAACTAATATTTGTGTTTAAATGGGAAAATAGAAAAGTTATGTGATTAATCTGTGAATCAATATAATGTTGGATGATAATATTATTCAGATTTTAAAAATTTGAAGTGCGCCTTCTATAAGTAGACTTCCTCGAAAGATGATGAAATCGTTTCTGCGTCAGGTGTTGCAAGTACTAGACTTAATTCAGTCTCTTGCTCAAACTTCTTAATTTTCTCTCCAGAAACATAGTTTTCGAAAGTCTCCTGAGAGGGTTGAAAGCTGCCCAGGCGTGTGTGTAATACTGTAATATTTTATGTATGAGCGAGCCATTATTAGACACTTAGTGTAGGTGTCTGCTGCCCCAGGGGCAAACAATAGAATCTGACATCCGCCACTTTGTACTAGACAGTTGGGGGCCAAAGTAAGGGGCCAACTTTCTGCCTAGGCTTCCAGAAACTATTCCTTTTTCTTCCTAAACTCTAACTTCCATCTACAAGTTCCCTTCAAGCCAACTATCGCCAACAGTTTTAAACTGTTTCCGTGGGAGCAAACGATTTTCAAGCCTGATAAAGATAAAGATACCTTTTGCAGGAATTCCTGAGATGCAAGATTTTGCCACATAGATTTTTCTAATTCTTCCATCTTCCACTAGTAAAGGAAATCCTCTTCAAACTCTTGGGGCTTGTAAAGTTCACATAAAACTCCCTCGAGCAGTCTGAAACATTAAGGAAGCTCTACTTGAGAGAAATTTTGTATTTTTGTAGGAATTTTTTTCTGTTTCGACAAAATAAAGTAGAAATTATATATAATAAAATAGAAATAAGGAAAAGAAGAATTTCAAAGAACGTTGGAAGATTAAGTACCTTGATCTTTTAATTGATCGTTAATTATTACAAGAGATAGTTTCGGCTTAAGGATCAGTGCGATCAAATACGTGCAATGGTACGTTTTCCGGTAGATTTAGGTTGAACAAAACTTATTTCACTGGAGTTACCTCTCAAGTGCAGGCCCTCTTTCCAAAAGTCTGTGAATGTCGTCTTTCAACTACCCGTCTTATCTGCACCCTTTCGCACGAATTCCGTATATCCCTTTCTTTGGGATTACCTCAAATCGACTTTCATTCAAACCGAACTGAACCGCCACTTTAAGTGACAGTTTGGCTCATTCGTATTCAGGTCACTTGGATAAAAAGCGAGTTTGTGTCTATCTCGACAGCCATTTAAAGTCTTGGGCGTCCAAAAATGTTCGTTTCTATAGTTTCGAATTCTCTGCAGACATGTATTGTCCTTTAGTATCAATGCTTTATGAAGGAAAGTTTACTGAACAATCAGAATAGCTTTTTAAAAAAAGAATATATTGAGCAATTCTGTGCTGAAATATTTCTATGTATGTGTGTCTATATTGAAGCGAGATCTGTGATTTTAAGAACTACATTAAAGGATTACATGGAATTTTAAAAGATTTTTTTAGAAGTTTCAGGGATTTCGAAAGGGTGGGAAGAATCAAATATTTTTGAGAGTGTGTTTTCTACATTTTTCTAGAATGGAAAGGATTTCGTGTAATTTTATAAGGGATTCCACAATATTTTTAAGAATTTTAATGAATTTTGGGAAATTTTAAGATATCAAAAGACTTAATATTAATTTAAAGGATTTCTTGGAGTGATAAGAGGTTTTTGAAAGATTTCGTGAAATTTTAAAGAATTTCAGAGTTTTAAGATAATTTAAATAATTGAAAGGGTTTTAAAATGTGAAGTTAAAAGTCGTTTCGGAGAATTTTAAAAGGTTTTAACGAATTTTAAGGGATTTTAAGGTTTCTCATGGAAGTTTAAGGGATTATGACGAATTGTAAGTGATTTTAAGGGATTTCAAGACATTTTTAAGCCTTTTAAAAAAATTTATGGAATTTTAAGGACTTCGTGAAATTTTATGAAATTTAAAAAAATTTACGGGATTTCGAGAGGGTGGGAAGATTCAAATATTTTTGAGAGTGTGTTTCCTACATTTTTTTGGAATGTCGAGGCTGTCGCGTTTGTCCGACGCCCTTAATGTCAGAGAGAATTTTTTAAATGAAGTTTTGTAGTCACTCTGCATATCAGTTTTGTGAAATTGCAGCGATTGCTTGAAATTTGAACAGTTTTACTCCTAACTGACACATGCAGCTATTGTCTAGAGAGAGGACATGGGCTTTCAAATATGGTTAGCTTGAAAGTCACCGGATATCCTGACACTCATGTATATGGAGCGAGACGCATGGGTGGCCAATTCGATTTCCTTGCGCTCGTAAGATACCTGCGGTCGATAAATAATAATGAAAAAGGGCTTGTTGTCTCTTATACAATTCTATTTCAGGAAATTATGGCGAAAGGCTTTTACTCTAATATTCTACATAAAAATATGAAGGGATACTGCATATAACATAATGTTCGAAACCTTTCTCAACATTTCTGTGGATAATTTTTATTAAAGTTCGACTCCTCTTTTTTATTTTCCAGATTGATTTTATTGCCTAGTAGCGGTTCTTGCGGTGGGTTACATGCGGGTCATGCCAGGAATGGGAATGAGGTATGTAATTAAATTTTCAGCATTAAATTTATCCGTTATAATGCTGGCAATATTGCCGATAGTTGCCAAACTAGCAACCATGCAACGTAAGTTTTTACTTTTTCTTTATAAACTAAATTAAATTCAATTTATGCATGCACTCTCATGCGCCTAATATAGGTCAGGGTCTTCAAGCGTGAATCCCGAGCGTTTGCATATCAAATCGGAGTAATAAGTATGTCCTTACGTAACTTCAATTCGAAAACTTCTTTCTGTAGAATTTCGAAAGATTTCAAGAGATTCAAAAGATTGTAAGAGATTCTGAAGTACATGTAACGAGAGAAATTCAGAAATTTAGAAATTTTAGAAGTATCCTGATTTGAAAAGATTTCGTGTAATTTTATAAGGGATTCCACAAACTTTTTAAGAATTTTATTGAATTTTGGGAAATTTTAAGATATCAAAATATTAATACTAAGTATTAAAATAATTTAAAGGGGTTTTAAATGTATTTGAAGAATTAAATGTCGTTTCTGAGAATTTCAAAAGGTTTTAACAGATTTTAAAGGATTTTAAGGTTCCTCGTGGATGTTTAAGGGATTATGACGAATTGTCAGTGATTTTAAGGGATTTCAAGAAATTTTTAAGATTTTTTAAAAAAATTGTGGAATTTTAAGGACTTAATGGAATTTTAGGAATAATAATAAATATTCAGGGTGTCTAGCGGACGGAAAACCGGAAAAAACCCGGGAATTTCATTTAGGACCAAGAATGTTTTGTATTTTATTGAAAAATAGACTTTTTTCTACTTTATCTTCTTTTTATTCTATTTCTATTGTATCAAATTAAAAAAAAAATTTTTTTTTTTCAAAAATCACAAAAAGGCACATTGGTCGGAGGAAAAAAAAAATTTGACCGGGAGAAAACCGGGAATTTCCAATTTCCTCATCACTAGACACCCTGATATTTATTATTAAACGAAGACCATTTACCTCCGTTTAATACAGACGGAGGTAAATGGCCTATTTTTAATGAACAAATATTTATTATTGTGAACGTAAAGTTACGGAAACTAAATTACTTTTATGGTAAGGTATAACATGCCCTTAAGGGCCGATACTTTACCATAAGAGCATTTTAGTTTCGCCAACTTTACTTTTGCAATAATAAATAAGTTTCTCTAAAACTAGGCCATTTACCTTCGTCCTTTTGAAACGGAGGTAAATGGCCTAGTTTTATCAAAAAATATTTATTATTGCGAGCCCTTAATTGCGAATGCGATGCCCTTAAGGTCATGTGTTATTTACTATATGAGCAAGTTTAAATAACTCGGGTTTTTTTCTACAATTTTTACATTTTCAAAAAAATTTTAGTCAACATCCATCCGTGTTCATGTTCTTGACGGATGTTGACTATAATTTTTTGAAAATGTAAAAATTGTAGAAAAAAAACCCGGGTTATCTAAATTTGCTCATGGTTAGTAACACATGTCCTTAATTGAATGGATTCAGTTTTTAATATTCTTCAAGATTACAGTAAAAAAAATATTCCATTAGCATTCAATCAATCCTGTAGCCACATAAGGCGTGAAAAATACTAGAAATGTCTGGAAATTGTCCGGGAAATGCAAAAATTAGTAGACACCTTCTAGTAGCAAACATGTTTTTGCAACAGTTGGTGATTGCAATTCGTCTCTGTAACAAGTCTCATTTGCTGGGCGTAAGTACTAACGTTGGATGTGTTCTCCACGTCAGTAAACTTTTTGCTGTCAAAGCAAATTGTTTGTAGAAACGGTGGGAGATGCTGTGCTCCAATCGCACTTGTCGAGGAAGAGCGCGCGCGTGTAGATGAAAAGGTAGGAGTAGTTGCTGTTCTGTTCAGCCGTCAAACAGTCTGCAACGAGACGCGGTATGACACGGTTTTCAATTGCGCGGATTTCCTTGATTTTGACGCATCCTCCTCGATAAAGCACGTGATTCCAAGTTTCGCGATCGAGAAGCATTTCATAAAAAAAAAACAAATCAAATTCCTTTCATTATATAGTAGTAACCAATACCTTTTCATTATGATGAAAATGTAAGGAAAACTTTCCAATATTCAGTGCATTCAGCTGAAGTGGTACCAATCAATTTAAGAGCATCGAAAATCTAGGTTTAGGGATTTGATCTGAAAAGGTACTTGTTAGAAAGGACACTTAAGAATTGAATAGAGAGACCTGAATTGGAGATCCGATTGGATTTCTGTACTGAAATTTTTCTGTGCAGTTGACCTAGTATTAGGAAATACATTTTGTTGATTTCAAGACAGACCTTGAAAAATTGTTTCTTTTCTAAGAATAGGAGAGATTTAGGAGGATTTAAGGGGAGATTAAGATTTAATAGGACAATGTCTATGATAGTTGTTGGTCTAAAGAGCAGCTGGAAAGCGTTTGATAAATAGTCTAATTAAGTGATAGTGGAACGAATAGATTTGACGCATCTGACTCGTGTTGACGGCGGTGAAGCGTTGCGAAGTGTTATAGTGTCGTTTGATTGATAGTAGAGGGTATAAGTTTGCAAACGAGAATATTTTACGTGACTAGAATATCGCGGAGTGCAAGAAAAGCGAGAAATAGACAACTGGACAGCTGAATACTTATCAAAGATCCGGTTAAACAAAACCGGTTACCTTCTCTCTTTGCAAGGTCAGTACATATTCGTAACTTGATTGTTTGTCATCAAAAATTGACATCTTTGAGTCGATTTCTGAAAAATGCAAACGGGGAGATATTTTTGATGTAAACCTTGCTGGATTCAGTGAATGGGGAAATTTATCGAGGGTATAAACCGGGAAACTCGAGAGAATTTTTTGTTCAAAATTTTATGGACTATTTTTGATCCGCTAAATTTTACGTCAAGAAGTTTGTTCTGAATATCGATTCTTCTTTATTATGTATAGCACGTATTCGTGTCTTCCAGTTTTTGGTAAAAATGTATCTTTTTGATTGAAAATTAATCTATTCATATTCTTTCGATCGATAATTCAAATGTTTAGTTGATAATCCAATATTTAGTTTATAATCCCCGGGTTTGAAAAAATTTTGTGCTGTGAATCTTGTAAGTTACGTCACAACTGACTTACATATCTAAAAAAGTATGTATTAAAGAATGAAACTTTACTAGTAACTTATTAGTTACATTCTTTTGACGAGTTATTATGTCCAGCACTGAATTTGACCATAAAGTATATATAATGTCAGAATTATGTTTTTCTTTGCAAAGTAGAGTTGCACTTGGCTTATAAGTTGACATGAAGTGTTAGCTGACATGAACATTTCAAAGGAAGTCGTTAAACTGTAAGGCCAAGGTTGTTAAGAAGGACACGCAATACATGTAATTCGTTGACGCTTCTGAGAGAAAATGTTTTGTCTGTGTGAAAAAAGAGATTCCCCGAAGGAGAAAGAGAATGTTATATAACAGTTGAAAAAAGAGGAAGAGATACTTTTCAATTCACGCAAGAGTGACTCGACTGCAGTTGTATTTGCAAAAATTGATGCCATATAACTCGGTTTAATTCAATTACTTCGCTTCTATAAAATACCCGCTTGCGGTCAGTGAACGGAAATAAACTCCGCTAATAAAGATATGCTAGAAATATGGAAGCTAATATTAATACTCCCTAGGGAGTAAAAATAGAACTTTAGTTCCGCTTCACAGTAAATCGGAAAAATCATTTTAGCACATTGTTTTAAATCCCTGTTTCAAAAATTATCTTCGGGATTTTCTATGTTGTAAATAATATCGTATGAGGACTTTTTTCTCTCTTGGTGGATAATTCAGCGATTATCTCTTGACTAGATAGTAAATAATAAAAGGCGCATTTTGAAATTGCATAACTCGGGTCTTGGATATAAATAGTGGGAGTGTGTAAAAATGACGCACCTTTTCGCGTTTCTAAGTTCGACCTAGTTTATTTATTCCCGAGAGTGTGTTATCTTTGACTTGAATTAACTCGACCTCAAAATCATTGCGGCCAGTGAAGGTGCAGAAAGGTCACACACACTCAACTGTAATTTTCAAAATAGATAGTTTCGTATGTCCATCATAATTGGAATCGATCTTTTTTTATGATGTTAGGCGTGGGAGTCTAATGGCTGGGTTGGTTATTGATTTAAAGAGAAGGAAAAGTTAATCCTGTAAATTATTATCAATTGTGAGCTCTGTCAGTTTAATATTATCGAAACTGTTTTAGTAAATTACTTTATTTATCCTCATGAAAGCTCTTAAATCTCCTTAAGATTCATTTAATATTATTCCAAATAACATTATATAAATCCCTTGAAGTCGTTGAAAATTTCTTGAAATCTTTAGAAACCTTTAAAATCTACTGTTTTCTCTTACAAATGTGTGAGTAGATTTTCCATAGTCGAAAATGCGGAGATTGAATTTTAGAGAATATATTTCACTTTGCTCGAAAACCAGTGAACAGCTAAAAGCCGCAATCAACGGATTTGCATCCGATTATGAATCATGCAGAATTACATCTTCTCTTCAAATGTGATTATCACCAACCAACCAATTTCGCATAAAGTTCGAGAGAATTGAGAGACTTATTAGTATATGCTTTCTAAATCTGAATCAGTTATAATTTTTTTCTAGCTTTATAGCTAAAATTGCGTCACTAATCGAAATTAGTAAAAATTAAAATTGATTTAAATTTAGAGAGTGTGACGGTGTATTATTTGTTTTCACAATTCATTTATTCTTTCTTCATGGAAATTGTGGAATTGATTCTAGAATTAAAGCTGATTCATTATTAACTCTTCATTTATTAATAATTTGAGAGAAATCCCTTTAACTTCGCCGCTTCCTCATTTTAAAGTTCCAAGAAGAATGCATAAAGTAATCAAAGTTGTCGATTGCGCAAAGATGATTTTATCATTGAATATCTTCGGTTCAAACTGAGGAAATCGATTCACGAATGAAGTAACAATTCGTTCGGCGGTCGTTGAAGGAAAAACCAAATTCTACAGACTTTTGGTCGAACTAATGTACCTTGATGGGTAATCGCATTCCCCTGGCTGATCTCGTTACGCTTTTACCAGTCTATCCTAAAAGACCGATAAGTTGAACAATTTTTCGTCTTTTGATGTTCTTGCAAACTAACTTGCTTGTGGATTATTACATTAAAAGAAAATAACTGGTCGGAACAACAAAATGTTTGGTTGCTATACAGCTAACAAAAGTTTTTTGCTCCAAACAAATTTTTATTGTTTCAACCAAATTTTTATGGTTTCAACTAAAATTTCTGTTAAGCTAACAAGTCTGTGAAGCCCGTGATTGTCAAAATGCAATGTCATTGGCCATATCATATCCCGTATAAAATAATCAGTACATATCTTGGGTAAAATGAGCTAAATTGGTGAAAGATAATAAATGTTTGAATAACGGTAAATAAATTGTTCTCCACGTGTTACGGAAATTGGTAGGCAACTTATTGTTACAGAAAAAAGTAGTTTCTCTCTGGTAATTCTAATTATCAGGTGAATCTCAACACGCAATGGGTTGTATGAAATACCATAAAATATATACCACCTATTCGGTATACTTCTTAACTCCACACATAATTTACTAGCGAACACCTTCCATTTTAGAAATAAAGCGCTCAGCGAACCGCGAAAAATAAAAATTATACGAAACTAGTTTTCGTAAGAAGCGATTTCTTTATAATTATATCCCACTTGCGTGAATGTTAGCCAATGAAATAAATACGTAACACGAATTATATCTTGCGTTGAATAAAATATATATATATATATGTGTCATTGCTCCAGAAATATGAAAATGATATAACAGCGTTGCTTCAAACTCAGAAACAGATGTGAAAAAATTCTTTCCAATCGATATAGCTTTTGATTGATATCTCCTTTTTATTTGATATTTTTGATTAAAAAATTCTAATCTCTCGTACAACAACCTATATACAACAATCTTTATCACTCTTATCTACAAGTGTAGCATTTATAATAAATGAGTGAAGTAGAAACTATATAGCAACAAAACAGTTCCTTGAAATATTTTGACATCGTGTCTTTTGATCCAGAAAAAAAGAAATACTTCATAGCCGTAATCCATAACGATAGTTATGGATTACGGCCAAAGTTACGCTGCACGATCCCTGATAAAAAATTGCATCGAAGGATGCGGAACTTTCAAGAATTTATAGCTCTTTTTACCTATATAGAGTTTTATATGGTACCCTAACTTCCGCATAAAAGAAATAAGAAAAATTAAGATTCGATTGTGATTCTCCTTTGGTGGAATCGAAGTTACAATTTCTTCAAAAGTCGAGACATACTTTCGAGAAGAGAGACACTGTCCTTGCAATCTTAGATTGGAATTCGATGATAAATTTGATACGCCTACATTCAAGAGAATTCACTTCCTTGAATTGTAAAATGAATTTGTGTTCTTTAAGATAAAAAGGTGACTTATGGAATGTGCAAATAAGAATAAAAGCTAATAGCGATCCGAATTTTTTAGGGCTTTTTAATAATCGGATTCAGTGATACAATTCGAGCAAAGCAATCTGCAACAATCTCCATCATTCTCTGTGTCCTAAAAATGTTAAATTTAATATTCTTCATTTTGAGTTGTGTCAAAATGAAAAGATGCAAACTCAGTTGCTCACATTTCATATTTCTGGACTTGACTTTGAACTTCTGTAATTGCTTATCCGTTCGACGGTAGAAAGAGGATGAAAGAGACGGGGAAAAAATATCTTTTCGTTGAGTTGGAGTTTGAAAATGAGATAAGTTTTATGAAAGAAAGATCAAAAATACGATGAGGATATAAGAAATTTATTAACGTGTGTTAATATTTTCTTATAATTGTATTCAATTTATTACGGAAAATTTCGGTATTGAAAGGATCTCAAGTTTTTTCAAGTAATTCATTAGCAGAAGGATATTTTTACAATCTTCCTTGCTTACTTCCATATCGTCTACTCTTTGAAGTTTAATTTTCAAGATATTCTCTAAAGTTGAACTTTTTTCAACCGAAGTTCACAGCAAAGTTCGTCAAGTCGTGATAACATACGAATTGTGCGAGAATATTCACCGGCTTTCAATTAATCAAGCAGATTAATGATGGAGAAACTTCAGAGTTCCAGTCAGGTAACTTTGAGAATCGAATTTCCTTAGTTCCTCTCTTTTCCGTCGACAGGAAATGAGGACAAAGTTTACCTCTTACAAGTTTACAAGGCTCTGCGCTAATGAACGAATTCAACCTCTATAGAATTTTTTATTTACTTTTTATCCGTTTTCCACTGAAACTTCTTTTTTACCTTACAATTAGTTCCGATTATAATTAAACATTTCGTGGATTAATCGTTCTACAGGGGACTGCGAATAGTAATTCCATCGTGGTTTGTGAGTACATTTTTTTAATTGTGGATAGGAATCTACGCACTTCACTCGATTAGTTACATACATATATGTAGCCTCAACTGCAAAAAATAATGAAATATGTTCTCGCATTTGTGACTATAATTGTTTTGACCTTCACGTCGCATTAAATGGTTATCAGCTTAGTGCATTAGAGAATATTAAAGTTTCATTTACATTGATTGATAAAAACAGTGTAATATTCCATTCTATTCTCCTATAAGTATAATGACAATAATTATAGCATTTACTCTGTTTGTGTGTCTAAGCTGTGTCAAAAATGACAAAGTATTAAAATTCCATTTTATTTTGGAAATTCTTGTATAGAAATGGTACACTAGGTTCTGCTAGGTTCCCAGTCGGATTCTAAATTTTAGTTTTAGGTTCTTATAGTTGCAGAATGAAGAAACAATTGACAATTAACAACTACATTCACATCTTCTTTTGTAGACGTCAATTGTTTTTCCATTGTGCTTTGGAATTTACTGTGCGAGAGAACTAATTATCAATGGATTAAAAAGAACGGATGAAAAAAGCAGAACGTACCGGTGATTTAACGCAATTTAACTTGCCAACTGCAACTTAATTCTCTCTACCGTCATTCGATAGTATGGCACTTATGGCAGTGCTATACAATTCCAGAACGCAATTGCAGACCCGCTTTGTAGCCACTTTGATCATTTCAACGTTTGCATTTAAGTACTCAGTTTACTACTCTTAAGTGCAAACTAAAAGAGAGAATTGCGTAATATAAGTTCGTTTGCTGCACTGCACTTCTTTATGATTTTTTAGTAAATGTCTCTCAGTAGAAGATGAAATTTTCTGCAAGAGAGGTTTTATTCATTCTCAAATTATATAGAAATTCTTTAGTACGAGAGCAGTCCAAATGTTCAATATAGAGATGTTTGTATTCATATAATTTCAATGAATTTAAATGAATCTAACAAAGTAAATCTAAATGAAATTCTGTATAAAGTATAAATTCTGTATATTCTGCCTGAATATAAGAATATAAAAGATATTGCTATTCTATAAGAAAATTCACATAATTTAACTGCATATCTCTGTATAATTTCAATGCGCACCATTCTGAATATATATAGACTTGCTTTTACTAATCTTAGTCTTTATTAATCTTAGTCTTTATTAATGAAGCGCTTTCTATTATTTTTTCCGTGTACTGCTAAAAAAGCTTAGTTTCGTTATTTTCATCTTTCGGCTCTTCCCTCTTTTAATGTTCTGCATTTATATTACATTATACCTCGAAGTTACGACTTTGTTGTGATAGTCATTACCGTGAGACTCGAAGTGAGGTTTTACTAAGGGGCGTTACTTTCGGGAAGGCTACTTCAGGTTCTTTGCAGATCATCTCATTACTCCGCCTTTTTGCGGTATAACTTATGTAATAGTTATGACAGTTTCCTGAAGATTACTAAATTATATATTCAACCGGAGAAGTTGAGCTCTCAATTTACGACTTTCTGTTATCAGTAACAAATAAAACAACCAATCTTCGCATACATAAAAATGCGATAAGCTCCCCTTTGTAAAACATCCTTCAGGAAAATTCACATGTTCATAAAACAGAACATTTTTCTACCATAAATCAATGTTCTCTCATTAGCTTAGCTTGCTGTTGAAGTTCTTTTCTAGCAAGGGAACAAACTCATAACGAGGAACTGCGCTACGCTTTTTTTCCATTTTTTTTTTTTTTTTCGGCACTGCGAATTTCCACGCGTGAGATGCTTTGAAATCCTCTCCTTTGACAGAGAATATTGGAATTTCGTTGGGAATTGTAAAAACTTCTATCGGTTATTTTGTTTGTCACTGGCTATATCGCTGAACGCATTCATACCTATTACTGCATTATTAATTCGTTAAGTGCGCAGCACTATCAAGTAATAAAAAGTGACTGAGAAGAATGGGAAAAATCAGGGTAAAGGTCAAAGGTTAATCCGTTTCGAAGTCTCTATTCGACTCCCTATGTTGTTCTCCCTCTTTTTTCATTGAAGCAGGAGTAAACCCAATTAATCCATTGAAATATAGTGCATTGTATTAAAGAATGTTATGATCATATTAAACTTTGTTAAATTAATATGATTAATCAAAATCTCTGATTAAATCATAAAAAGTCTCTCAGTCTTTATAAAGAAGATAAATTAGGGGAATAAGGGAAACACATAAACTTGTGTATTTTTAAATACATAAGTAACATTGTTCATTACCAATGGAAAAGTTCGAGTTGTGTTTGAGAATATTTTTAATCTCATTTTGTACAGAATGAAATATTGAAATGTAGAATAGCTCCCGATTATATTTTGAGTTATGCGCAATCCACCTGTAGTTACATATGTTAACAGGTGCAAGCTTCGTATAATATTCCGTGTACGTCATTTAACCCTAATTGTTTCCTGACGGCAAAATTTAGTAGGAAAATCATCCGCCGTATTTCGAATATTGAGAAATTCTCGTAATCTCTTACGCAAGATGATAAGGAATATCAGAACAGATCAGTATATCTTATTAAATGTTATCATCAGAGTTTTCTGGATATTATATAGACAATCCTAGTGTTTTACCCTGTGATTATGCAATATAAAAAAAAGGGCAACGGAAACAGGAAGTATTAATTATCTCTGTTTAGGGGTGGTTTCAATTTATTGCTTCTGGTAACTGACAAGAAAGGGAGAAAAGTTTGTGGTTTGACGGGTTAGAATATATCGATTGTGCCGTTTCTGCTTTTCGAATATATTGCTTTCAACCGCCAGTCTGACAAGAGAAATTTATAGACATCAAGCCGTGCAAAAAAATTGTACGGTTGAAGAGTAGAAAAAAGTAGAGCTAAACCGAACCTACATTTTCCCTCTTTTTTTAATTGATTTATTAACACCTCTCTCACTCTTACGAAAAATGGAAACGAGGACAAAAACTGTTAGCAATAATTTCTACTTCACACCATTTCAAAGGGAAAAACACAGACTGTTTTCACCCAGAAGAATGATTATATTTTTGACCCAGAATCTTTTTGAAGAAATAAATCCCTTGAAAATGGAGATTATCTGTTTATTTTATATGTAATATGTTGAGAAACTCAACCTTTTTTTCGAAAAACGTGTTCGCTTTTTCATTGGTGACTGAAAGATGAAAACCATATTTTATAGACCGGTGAATGTATTCAATTCAGGCTGTCGCATAAAGTGACAAATTTCCGTTACTGTTAGTAAGTGCATGCAAAATGAACCCGCGGCGCGTTTCTCTCAACAATTCGATATTTGACGGACTAACGCGTAAATAAATAACAAAATCTGTATGCATACTCAATTCATGTCGGTAATTATAGTCCGCCATAAAAAAATTAACAGAAAAAGAACACTGTCGCTTTTTTTTCGGTAATTTTTATTTCAGCAGAAAAAAGTATCTAGTTATGAGGTGAAGTGTAAAAATTAATAATAACTTCTTTGGAATTCTTTTAAAATGCTTTGAAATTCTTCTATATCATTTAAAAACCATTGAAATACTCAAAACAATTTTTTAGAGTATTTGATCTTCGCTTTGTGAAATTATCATTGTCAATTTGAATTAACACTTTCTAACATGTTCTATATTCATGTTGCATTGGAAAATGTGATACGCTTGTCTTTTTAGTTACGTGCTGCCCACAAATATGAAAAAATGCATTTCGTGACACTAAATCCCAGAGTGTCAATTTTTGGTCCAAAAGTAGATTAAAAAGTTGCACGATGGAAAACAATTGACATCTATGTATTATATAGGAATATGTGAATTTAGTTATAATTTTTTTATTGTTTTTTCCATTGTGCATCGCTTTGATCTACTTTTGGATCAAAATTTGAAACCGCTTTGATGCGCTTTTCGCTTTATTCATTCATTTATTGATTCAATCATTCATTCGTTAATTAATTAATTCATTCATTCGTCAATTTATTTGGCTTGCGGATTTTAATTTGAATTTAAATGTCTGATGAAGGCGAAACGTTTTCGCAATCAATTTTAAAAGTTTTACATGAAATATTTTATGAAAGGTTCGGTTTTTTTATATTCGTAATAAATACTACATGGGATTCTTTCCCCTTCAGTAAGTTCTGAATTTCGATTATTTATATGTAAAAAGTGTTCGAAACTCAGCCCTCCGTTATTTAAGAAACTTCGTATAATTTTATCCTATTTTTAGCTCTTCCAAATCTCAGGTTTCACAGCACAAAATGCTCTTTTCGTGTCCATCAAAAAAAGATGAATTTTAAACTAAAAATTTGAATAAAAAAAAACTAATTGAACTTTTAACAATCTGCAGTGGTATACTTATCGCTGATTCAAATTAATATTACAAAAAAATGGAAGAATAAATGTAGACTTTAAATATTTAAACTGGCCTGCGACTTTTATTTGAAGAATATTGTGTGTCAAATGATGGCATGAGAGTATCAAGTATTGCACACATATATGTTATGCTTGACGATGGTCAGACGAGACATAAATAATTTATAACAAGCTCATCGTACTATCTAGATTTTATCTGTCTTTTATTGCTCGCTTGCGAGTACATGACGGGGTATTGTTAGTCTTCACTTGGTAGAATCAATTGTAACAAATGAAAAAATATTTTGGATATTTATTGAAAAAAATAATATATAATATAATATATAATATTCATAAGCAATATATAAAGCATGTACCAAAATTTTTGAACGTTCAAATGAACTAAATATTTTTTCCTAATTCTATTTTATCCAGAAATATTTTGCAACTAAAAATAATCATAGACATTTACAATAAGTTTATTTTACACAGAATTATTTTCAATGCAAATGAATCAATGTTTTAAAATTGTTTCTAGTTTAAAATACAATCAATACAAAAATTTGTTCATTTGAACGTTCAGAAATTAAATCACATTAGAAAGCATGAATTAAAGCAATCAAAATTTATATATTTAATGAAATAAGTTGCTTCTAATTGAATAATATTGCGGAAGATTAGAAGTCGTGTTCAGTTTAAATGTATTGAGATTATCTTGACTCACTCTTTATTATTCCTATAATTATATCATTATTTCCGCTAAATGGCGTGTGTTGTGGTCAAGGATCCGTGAGTCACGTTTTTCATTGCTGATTTTTTTTTCTGAGCGTGAAAAATCACAAGATCGGTCAACGTTCTTGTGGTTCTAGTAGTCAGTGATGCTGAACAGATTCGATTTGAGAAGAAAGCTCTTTTATAAGAGCTAAATCCTGAATAATTTTGCATTATATTTCATTGAATTTCCCTTAATCAGAAGTTTAATTGAAAACTGTTTTTTGATATTAGACGTCTGATAATAATCGACAAAGTTGTCCATTTTTTCGTTCCTTTTGTTCTTTTCATTCGTGACTCGACATTTCATAGTATTTCCGAGTTCTGTGATCGTAAGACTTCGTGTTAGGTGTCCATGAGAATCGAAGAAATCTCACTTCTTAGGTTTTACTCCATAATGAGAGAGAAGTCGATTTTTGATTTTGTTCTTTTTCGATTCCTGTATATAAGTAAGAATGGAAATGTTGATAAAATAAAGAATAGAGGGAAGGAAACCAACAACGATTAGATATTAATTAACATTTTGCATTGAAATGAAAAGTCTTGTCAACATTTGACGAAGTTGATCATATTGCATTAAAATTATTGAATTAAATAGATAGACAGTTGTCTGTTAGGAATTTAATGGGCAATCAAGCGTTCGAAATAAACATGCTGGCAACATGAATTTACCATCGAAACTGCGAATGTGAAGCACATTTCGGAAAGTTGAAACACATCAATAGTAATTTGAACTTTGAATTTACTATAACTTCCAGCTCGGAACTTTGAAATTCATCGTTGAAATTAATTTATCAAATTCTCGACTGATATAGATAAGGAATTGACATGTATATTAATAAACGTTTTCACTCGTAATCGATAAGTATTTTTGGAGCGATCTGACGTAATGTCTGTGGTAAAAAAATCTAAAAGGTAGTTTGCATTACATGAAATATGACACGTAAAATATTTCGAATATTTCACGTCTACTTTAACGTTCTTTTTATGGAACATTTATTGGAAGCTGCCACGGAAAAAACTGTTATAGTTATTGTGACTACCATAGAGTTTTTTCGGCGTGTATACGTAATTGTTGCAGTTTTCGATGATCAATAAAAAAGAGAATGAAAAAGGGATGTTAGGAAAGTCTGCTGTAATTTCGTGAAAAGAAAAAAAGAATGTATCAATGCCTTTCTTCCCGATTCATTAGAATAAGTCTGGAAAAAATAGAATCTGTTCATAGGCGGACAGACAGAAGTAAGCGGGAAGGCCGGATATAGACAGAAGATGCAGTCTTTCCCTATTCTCGAAACGTTTCACCAACTTTTCGCATAAAAGGCAGGAAGAATCCCCAGAGACGGGCGAAGTTGAGAAAGATCCTTGAATTAAAATGCACGAGATGCGAAGGGTGAATCGTAACTTTTTACATTTTAAATCAACATATGTGAAGTGAAACTTGAGTTCTCAAAATTAGATTCTGAAAAACGAGATGAGCGTTTTTTTCCGATTTCTATGTACGTTTTTGTATTAATTTAACATCTTTATATAGAGTAACTAGGGGACGTGGGTTTTTTTGGTTGGGGCGGAAAGGGAAAGCGATACTTTAGGACGTCACTTTTTTATGATACAGAGAGATAATGTCAGTGGGGTTAAGTGAAACATAAAACGACACGTGTTTATCAAAATTCGTTACATAAATCAGCTCTCTTAGAAAATTGATATCGAAGAGTGGATAATCAGTTTGACCGAGTTTTCAAGCTACAGATAAAATTACCTCGTATCCCGAGTCGAAATATAGGCCCTACTTTAACGCTTTTCACGCTCTCATTTATAGGGGCTAAGGTTTTGAAGTAGACGCTATTTCAATGCGATTTTTGCTCCTACTTTGGCGCTCTAATGGGCACAAATTTCCAAATCTTCCACTTGGAGCGTCAAAGTAGGGGCTTAGCATATTTTTAAAACGAGTCGAAATATGGTGCTACTTTGACGCTCTATACACACAATAAAATTGTTGGGGCTATAAGAGTATTAAAGTAGGAGCTAAGTTAAATAAAAATTGAAAAAAATATCTTAAAAAACAATTATTAATTAAGAACATGGTTTATTCGCAGTTATATTATGGATATTCTTATAACTAATCGTTATTTGTAGATTTAAACGCTTATATAACAAATAAAATTTCGCATGCAACTCTGGGGGGAATCGAACGCACGACCTACGGGACGCGAGTCCAGTTACCTAACCATTACCCTAAGCTCTCGAGATAGTAGTCCCACATTTTTTCCAGGGTATACTCAATCCGAGCATACACAAATATTAAATTGAACCGTCAGATCGTAGAAGGGCATATAAAATTTTTTAGTCCTAGCACAATGATTTCTCACCCCTTTTGAAATTTTTTTTAAACATTCATGTAAAATTTATTTCCAATAATTCCTTTGATTGCATAATAAAACAATTTGTCGAGACAGAAAAATAATATTGTTTTAGCAACAAAAATTTGCTTTCGACAACAAAAAGGGCTCAGCAAAATTATTTTGTTCCCATTATTACTAAATTTGTTTTCCTATAGTGAAAGATTAACAAAAATATTACAGGGCGAAGGCATATAGGGATATATTTGCGTAATATTTCAACTTATTTTGTATAATCATTCAACAACAATTTATTATGTTTATGCATTTTAAATGAAAAATAATTTTGCTGTTAATTTCTTATTAAGCGTTGAAAACAATTGGTATTATTCATTGAATGCATGAAGATACAAAATAGTTTTGTTTTTTTCATTTTTCAACTAATCCTAACTTCTATGCAACTTAAAATGAAAATTGCTCTTTGTTGTTGAATGAAGATGCAAAATTTTATTGAATTATGTACAAAATGTAAAAAATAACAAATCTTTTGAAAATTTTGGGTAAAATTCTATGTAGGTCACTAATTTACTTTAGTGAAAAATTCTACTAATTGTTAGTCATTTTTGACTAAAACTTTAGTGAAAAGTTGAAAACTGCGAATTGAAATAGAGAAATGCAACTAATAATTAGTAAAAATGTTCACTAAAGTAAATTAGTGATCTACTTTCACTAATTCAGATTTAATTAATTATTATTAATTATTTAATTAATTATTTAATTATTCAATTTGAAATGAAATAACAGCAACTAATAAGAATTTTTAAGTAATGATATTCCTCAAACATTAAAATCATAATTATATAGATTAATTGGTAAAAATATATTGCCCTTGAAAATAATCAAACACAATTTATTATCTTTTAATAATGATGCATTATTTTAATATACTATAAATTGCAAATTTAGAGTTAAATTTTGAGTTTAAATTTTTCAATTTAAAGATTAAGAAGTGTTTAGAGATGAAATAGAAAAATTATTTTTTAAATTTAGGGATTAAAGAGTGTCTAAAGAGGAGTTAAAAAAATATTGAAGATCTTCAAAGTAGGGGCTAAAAATGATGTAGAAGCAAAACAGAATGAAAATGTCTTTAGGAGCTGCTAAGTAGGAGCTAGTATAATAAGCAGCCGCAAAGTAGGGGCAATACTTCCACTTGGAGCGTCAAAGTAGGGCCTATATTTCGACTCGGGATGGATCTTCATACATATAACCTGTGAACTTACTCGATTGCTAATAATAAACGGAACAGTTAGGTAACACTTCATTTATAGGCTTTCCGTCGGACCAAGTGATACCTGCTTCACGAATCTGAATAATATTTACTCAAATATGTGAGAAAAGGAAAAGTTGTGTTTAAAGCTGTTTTACCAAATTGGGACTTTTATTTTGATGAATTTATTATCTTTATTGTCGGAAAGCTTGAACGGATTAATTATGAAAGCAAATTATTACTTTATTACTATTAATATTTGTTATCTGTTATTGCAGTCTGCATTTGAAAAGAGCTTCGAAAGGATAAAAAGATTTAACGAAATTTTACCACAGGACACTTTAATCTAGAGTTTCTAATCTTCCTTGGATGCAGTGCACGAGCTGCATTGTGCAAAAGAGCAGATAAAGGTCAAACTGTTGCAAACTCTCGAAACTCCAGCTTCCGGCATTGGCATCTCTTTGAAATAAATAGCCGCGCGTTGTGCAATTCAATTTGAAACACAATCGTATTGAAAACAATAGGAACTTTCCGTTTGCTGACGCAGATCGATGAAAAATGCTTTTCATTAGAACCTTCCTCTCACACAAAGAAAAAAAGACATTTACCTAACAAATAGGTTTCAAAGTGTTGATAAGTGAGCAATTAATCAATGAATGTAGTTTCATAAAATTGAGAAAATATTATCCAGGTCTTCGCATTATTGAACTATATTTGCTTGAAAGTTTAACTCAACTGGGGGCAATTTTAAATATTGACAATTGCAAATTTGATGTTCTGTTTATCCTCGAAGTGTAAATTGATTAACTATTGTCACTGTTCTAATTATTGTTATATTTTTTCCGAGTCTAAAGTACCTGACAATAAGCATATGAAGTAGGAAATTTATTATTTTCACAAATGCAGATGAGAGGATCACGTTGGCAAAGAGGATTTCAGTAGCTATCAAAAGTGCCATGGGTTGTTAGGTGAGTGAGGGGAAGAGGGTGTAGAATTTAATTTAATGATATATAGGTACATGTACGACGCCTTTATCAGCTTCAGCGAATCCACTCGAATTCCAGCTCAATGTACAACTGATTTACTGGAAAGCAACGAGTGCTCTGGAATTCAGGAGAATTTCCTTACTCCTTTTACCACGATGTACTTTCCCTTCAAGCTTTCATATTTTCCATTTAATTTTGTAGGAAATTTCAAGAATTTTGAAACCTTTCCACCCATTCAACCTATTCACCTTTGCGTTCATATATTTTGAATTTATTCCTCTATTTCATCTATTATTATTCAAAATCACTTAAATATCTTTCGAAATTCCCTAAAATCAAACTTAAAATATTACAAGCACGTAGTTAATTACTAATTCAATTAGTAAAGATAATTCAGTTTTAGAGTATCTTTAAGTTTGAAATTTTCTTCAAACTATCTCTTGAAGCACTTAATCTCGAGATGTCCTCTGAGTTGAATAGGGGTTATCGCAACTTCTCGACTTGCAATGATAAATAGGCTAGAGGGTTGACAATGACATTGTTTGATCTTTAGCCGGTACTAAATTATGGATAAAGATCCGCAATAAAATCGCTTCCATTAATAACAAAATCTGAGATGTATTAGATTAAAAGTATTCTGTTTTCATAGTAGGAATGTTGGACAAATCTGTATGAAATTAAATATACATGTAAATATAATGTACGTGTATATAAATATTATGTGCATATAAATATAATGTACATGTAAATATAATATACATGTAAATATAATATATACATGTAAATATAATGTATATGCAAATAACTTCATACATTGATTTCACATTATAATGTGTATTTTCATATAATACATTTTATATCAAAAGCTATACGCTATACGCTTGTATATTGAAGTTAATAAATACATATATATATATGTATATATAGATTTTCATTTACAAATGTATATGTATGAAGTAATTTGCAAATACATTATATTAAACTTCATACAGATTTTTATAATAGATAATACACTATTTGTGCATGCGGCATATGTATTATATACGCGTACAGTACATTCATTGATTCATTGATTCATTCATTCATTAGAAAATGGCATTATATAGTCTCTAATCTTGATTTTTACATATCTGACGCGTCACGCGAGATCCATTTGTATGTACATAAATTCTGAAATGTGTTCTCGTGGGCTTGAAGTGGGAACGCTTCAAAAATTTATAGCATCGAAGTATTTTCGCTCGTGGAGTTGTATGTAGCATAAAGCGTAAAATTGCAAAATGTCTTTCTTAGTTGAACCGAGTCAAGTAGCTGAATTCATTTCCAGATGAATGCACGATGCTTCTTTATCTCTATAATCATGTTATATCACTGTCACTTGCTGATGTTTCCTCGCGAATGATAATGTTGCCAAGGAAGATACTTATCTGCAATATGCAGAGACTGTTCAAAGAACCACTTTATCACTTCGATTAATACAGGAAGTCTATGAATTTATGTTATTAAAATTAAAATGCACTGTCTGCATTCATTTTAGTTTCATGTTTATTCAAGGAGTTGTATTGAGTTTCAAAAGTTCTGCAATTTTTAAATTAAGGAGTTTATAAAGTTTCTCCGTGAAAAGCTGAAAGCTTCGGGAGGTGCAAAGTGATAATGAATTTTTAACAAGTTTTATGATCTAATGCATTTCTACGTATATAAGATTGAGTGTATCTGAACCAAATTTTGCGTTGTCATCAATTTTTTTTATTTGTTTAAAAATCCCTTGAAATTACTTAAAAATACTTCATGACGTTACTTTTCATTAACATGATGGCTTTTCAATTGAATTTCAAGAATAAAAACATATCACTTTAATAGGTCTGGTGATAGTAAATGTCGCCTGCTTTATGATAATAAGTTACGAAACGCAAAGTTGAAATTGGTTTGCATCAATAAAATTGCTTTTTTTTTAGCCCATAAATTGTGATTTGCGAATCACTGTGATAATGGTGCTTCATTTATTTTGTCACTGAAGATTTCTTTACAGCAGAATAACAGACCTAATTGGAAAGAATCTGTTGAATTCTAAATTCTCATGTGACATTTCTTTAAGATGCGAGATTTCTTATAACATTGCATATGCTTTAAAAAATAATTATTAACTTTGCGCAATAAGATATGTTTTAACCGTTGAAAATTATTTTCATTTTCACTTATTTTTAGTGAGTTTTGTATTTCCAAAAATGATTTCTGATATTAAGTTAAATTATTGTCATGTTTTGCACTCGATGCGCAGCAGATCATGACCTGTCGAGTCATTAGCTTCTACTAAATAACCCTTTAATTTATTTCTGCAAAACTTAAGAATGCAAAAACTTCATGCAATAATATTTACAAGAATATTGTTGCATGAAGAATTTACAAGAATATTTTTATGCAAAATAATATATATAGGATTCGATTTAAAGGCGAGCATTTTGCAACCTTGTTTCGTGTTTTATGTAACATTACTTTCTACATAAAATATAGAAACCCGTTTCTATCAGCAATATAAAAATTGCAAATGTTGTACGATATATATCGGAACCAACACCGACATTTTTCACTATATCGCAGGACAAAATCGATACTCGCTCGAAATTGATGACATGGAAAATATTGTTTACTGTATGTTGTAAAACAAAACGATCGACAGCTCTTTTTACAGCCTTTACCAGAAATAAATGTGTGCAATACCAATAAATTATTTGTTCAAAAATAATACTACTGACTTCTAAAATTCAAAGCAGGCATTTATCGTGTTGCCCAGAATTTTAAGAGATTTGAAATGATTTTAAGGAATTTCAAGATATTTTAAGTGACTTTAAGAGTTAATTCTAGTAGATTTACAGAAGATCTAGAGAAGAAACGGATGTAATTCGTTGTAGCAAAAAAAATTTAATATTGTGAGCGAAAAGTTGGCGAAACTAAATTTGGTCTTATAATAATTACCATATGTCCTTAAAATCAGTTATCAAAAAATTTTATTAAAGCTGGAAAACCGATAAATAACCAGAGGAATTTTTTCCTGAAGTTTCAGTGGCCACTACATTCATGAAAATTCTCTGATTTAATCGTTGTTTATTGAAACGGAATAAATATCCGCCCAAATCGATCTTTAATTTAAATAAATTGCTTTATCAATCATATGTCGAAATTGCATTCGTTTGGAACTTGACTGTATAAATTTATTGAATAACGTGAATCCACTGTTTGTTTTCATGATTAAAATGCTTTGTTGATATAATAAACAAATATTTATATATGTTGAAGTCAGACTGAATTCTGTACTTTACGATAATAATAATAATAATAATAATAATAATAATAATAATAATAATAATAATACAGAAACGATATATTTCATTATTTAATGTCGGGTAAAAAACTTGTACAATTTTAATTCTAAAATTTCGCTTGTAGAATAATAAATGCTGCGGGAAAAGTAGATCTATTTAAAACATATATGTTTGGTTATACTTTTAATTTAATTAGAAAATTTTATTTAGCGTGAGATTCAAATGCAACGTTTCAACTTGCAATTAGAACTGGGGATGTTTTACTTTTGAAGCGTTTGAAGAGCAAAGCGTAATGGGAAAACGTGCAAACTCCATTATTATTCCCTGCACCATGTGGTTGCTTCTCCTGACACTCTGTCGATTAGAGAACAACTTTGTGTATTCAAATTGAAGCTTAAGCTTAATTAGACAAATAAAAGCCTTAACATCAGCACTGATAGATTGGATTTAAATTGGACTTCGAATAATGCAGCTTTTCTCTCGTTCAATTAGTTCGTTGTTCATGTTTACCAGGAATGGAAATGTTAATAAAATTTCGAACGCTTCAATTTAAAATTCTTTGCAGTTTTATGATATTTAAATTCTGTACACATGTTTTATTGCTTTTTAATTCTGTTTCAGGTAAATACGAGTTTCATAAGCCAGTCAGTCGAATATATGTTGCTAGAGTGAGTATATGTATAAAAATGTACTTTTACGAGACCTTTTTTGATTTTAAAAGTTATATTTTATGATATTTCATATTTCTTTAATATTTACATATTTCTTTTAAATGAAAACTTTATAAACGATTGATACAGGCAGTTATAGAAAGTAATATAGGTAATATCATAAAATAAAGTTTTCTCTTTAAATCTTTAAATTTACTATAAAAGCCGATCAGGAATTAAGAAAAGACGTTCTTTTTCTTGTGACTTAAGGGCATGTGATACTTTACCATAAGAGCAAATTAGTTATACCAATTATA
>CAJFCO010000124.1:664151-689860 GCA_904066015.1 Synergus gifuensis | reverse complement strand
TATATCCCGTGTAGAAATTTAAATCCGGGCACTACCAGGTCCTGATAAGGTTGCCTTATTTTACTTAAGGTCCGGAACCGTCAATCCTATCAGGCCCATATAGTGTTCTGTAACGCTCAATGGTAAAAGGACCGTATGTTGCCAACCTTAGACGGTCCGTATCCTAACCTTACCTCAGCCTTTAAAATACGTAAGGCTCTTTTCCGGGCCGTATTTAATTCCTATCAAATTCCGTAAATTATTATTTTTTTATTATATAATAAATTACGCGCTTCAATAAAAAAAGCAAATAAAAATTTAGTGCCCCACTTTTTTCAAAGCATTCCCTGATAACGAAATGTTTCGAAAATCTCGCATACACATTTTGTTGTTGTTCTTGGCCGCCTTCACTGATCCTTATTGGCCTATTACACTTAGAAGTTACAATAAAAAATAAAAATAAATGTTATTAATTAAGAACATGATTTATACGTAGAGATATTATGCGTATACTTATAAATAATCGGTATTTGTAAATTTTAACGCTTTTATAACAAATAAAATTTCGCACGCAACGCGGAGGGGAATCGAACGCACGACCTACGGGACACGAGTCCAGCTACCTAACCATTACCCTAAGCTCTCGAGATGGTGGTCCCACATTTTTCCACGGTATACTCATTCACACACAAAGATTAAATTTTTTCGAGATAATTTAATCAAAAAATGCATTTGAGTTAAAAAAAATAAAATATATTCCTATATTTTTAGTGTTCACTTTTACAGAAAGTAAAAGTATTGATGAAAAGTATATTGTAGTAATAATTGATATAATAGGACTAGCAAAATTCTATTTCATAAAACACTTTTAATTAAATAATTTAAAATACTATTTAGTCAAAAAAATATATTTTAATTATAAATAATAAATTATTTAATTTAAAATCTTCTAAAGTTTGCACTATACTTGTGTTGTTGTACGCCTGATCTTCAATACATTTTTATCCGTATCCTATCAGGGCCGTACGTTTACCTTACTTACGGTATAATTTAGGCTGCCTTACTTAATAATAAGGGGAGCCTATCCGGGCCGTAAACGGACCTGATCAGGGCCGTTACATAAATTTGACAATCAGGCAGCCTGATCCGGACCTGGTCCGAGCCTTTTTTAAAATAAGGCTAAATAAGGCAATTTCCACACGGGATGACACGTTGATTGCTTAATCTAATATGCAATCTCTGAGTATGATGTCAAATCAATTTCTATGGATCGATAAACACTCAATTGACAGTATCTGATCTTTAAATTTTTTCAGTCTCTTCGCTATTCTCTTCTCTGTTTATTATTATTTATTTGACAAGTCTCTTTACTTTATTCAGAAAGTTTTATACTTTAATACTTCAAGGACAAGTTTCCTCTCCGCCGATATCGATCAGGATTCAAATTCACCCTTAGGAATTGAATTCAGAAGTTCTGACTAGTTTTCAATATATGTGCACACATACATATAAATTCAATTCTTACAATTGCGGAAAATAAAGTTTCTCTTGTCATTCTCACCGAAACTTCTCCAACCGGACTTTGATATTTTGAAGTATATATGGAAATGTTATATTGTATATGTACTCAGACCTTTAAAAAATTATGAATGGTTATTTAAAGTGGAATAATTAAAAAAGGTATTTCGCTTTCACCGAAGGAAAAGTCGCAACCTTTGGAACTTGACTGCCGTAAATTAAATCATCCGACGTCGACGTTTTTTGAAAGAAATATAACGATGTTTTACGACTTACCGAGCGTCGGAACGAGAACTTTAGACCGATACTCTCTTGAATTTACGAACCATCGTAGAAACAGCAATGAATTTTTGAATAGGCTACAAGTGCACGCCTTTGTAACTGGATTCCAAGAATTGCCAGGTACATATTTATCGTCGTGATAAAATATCAAAATGGCCATGCATTGCGTTGCAAACTAAAAGGATCTTAAGTGGTACCGCATAAAACCGACAATTCGAATTTGGAGTTTTAAAGCGCGAATCATTATTAGAAGCATCTGTTTCTAAACGGCTTTTTACTTTGCTTTAATTATCAATATAAAGAGCGTTAACTCACTGCTAAAATCTATGTTAGAATCAGATATTCATTAAATTGAAATTGCATATTCTCCCTTATTCTCAAACTGTATCCAATTTCCTATTTCAATTCGAGAGCGTCGAATTTCGGTGATTATTACCCTCCCTCCTTTCTCTCTTGAGATTTTCTACGAAAAAACATGATTTTCAACAAAGTAGTTGAATTTTCAACTAATCAATAGAATTTTCAACTAATAAATAGAATTTTAAACTAAACAATAGTATTTTCGAATAAAAATACTTTATTGGTTCGTCTTAGTTTCGTATGTCGTGACACACGTTTTTGATGGATAAAAAGGATCTGCCATCAAAGAGATTACATCAAGGTGTGGTAGCTTTCGCGTCAGCGTTCTAGAGTACCGGTAACATCGTAAATTTAGAGGATAGTGTTTCGAAATTAAATTATAGTCCGTCAATACATCTTCCGCATGTGAGTTTACTAGTTTACTTGATACACTTTTTCATTATTGATTTCTTCTACAATACTGTCATCATCTTTCTCGGTAATCTCGGTAAATAAACTAATACATTATTTTAAAGACGTAGATAATACACGTTTATGTTTAATTTTATTTTGTAATAACAAACGTTTCTTTGAAGTTTCTACTTTTAAAACGATTGTGACTTAACGGTACAAAATTATATCAAGACAGAGGAAATAAGAAAGTGATTTTGTCACGAAAATATGTATTCCTTGAGTAAACAATGCAATTGGTGGATTTTTAAGAAAGAGAATTAATTTTTTAACCGTTTATAGTTTTACAAATCTAGGGCCAAATTTCTTTGCCTGACTGTATCGTGACTTGTTCTACTTTCTTGTCTGATCATAATTTTCACGGTTTTCACTACTGAGCCAGGGTTCTAAAACTTTAAATGGAATTTATACGTACTCATTACATTACCGGGAAGATTAAATCGCTTTCAGTGAAAATATGCAGGGAATTTTCCTTTCACAACGTTAATGCTTTTAAAATGCTTATATTCTGTCATATTCTTTTTTTTTTTAAATAATAAAACGGTGAATTCATTTAAAAATAATTCTTAGCATTTTTATTTCACGTCTTTTAAAATATATATGTAAAACAAAATATCGCATAGTGGAATCGGAAAATGAAACACCAATATATTTTAATTATTCGAAACTTATTTACGTTTTTATTTTCATAATTAAAACATCTTCACAATAAATTCCATTGGATGTGATGTTTTGATCTAAAAGTGTGATCAAAGCGTTGCACAATAGAGAAACAATTGACAAATATCTACCAATTAAATTCACATATTCCTGTGTAGATGTCAATTGTTTTTCTATTCTACAATACTTTGACACACTTTTCGATTAAAATTTTATACATTGTCTTGTTATTGTTACATAAAAGCGTCACAATTTTTGAAATAATAATAATAATAATAATACTAATAATAATAATAATAATAATAATAATAATAATAATAAAAGAACACTTTCTTCGTAGACTTCTTTCTTTCAAGACAGAGTGAGCATCAGTGAATGGGAAGTTTCTATTTTGTTACTGACGTTTGGAAGCACGTTGAACTCAGTGAGTGAAAAAGTTCACTCGTGCTCGTAAAATCATAAAGTCGAAGGGTTCCTTTACCGTCATTCTCATATTTCATGCCTTGAAACGAGCCGGGCCTTTTTTTTTTATCCTTGTGTTAAGGTCTTCAAGCGAAAAACAGTGAAACGGTCACTAGTGATTACAGAGTATAAATTATACGAGTAAACATGCGATCTCATGAGACAAGTTAACGAAGTGTTACATGATTTATGTGTAAATATCATGTACGGCATTTCTTGAATAGCAAATTTATATACTATGTATAAATAGGAAGTTCTATAAAGAAATAGGAATTTCTATTAAAAAATAGGAAAAAAAAATTTTATAGAAACTTTATATAGTAACAAAGAGTGTCATTCAAAACAGTAGCGCTTCATATTCTGCATCTTATTAGTATTAATTTATGCTCTTTCATTACTTTAGAACAACTATGTAAAACTCTTGGGTTTTATATGTTGTAAAAAATATATGTTAATTTTGATTCGCTGTGCAGGAGATTCTTAAGATATTCTTTTCTCTAAAAGCATCGTAAAGATTAATAGTTTCATTATAATAATTCTGTGACGATTCTTTTACGACCTTAGAATTTTTTACACCACTCACTCTTTAGAATTTTATTAAAACTGTCAATTTTCTGTCTGCACGTTTTACTGTTTCTCGGCTGAAGTTTAAATTGGATGAAAAGCTATATGAGAAGTGCATACTAATTACTCTGTTTTAAAAAGAACATGGAATAAAATAATGCGAATTTTAAAGGTCTATTACAAAGTTTTAAATTCAATATTAATTATATGTAACTGCAGGCTTCACAACACAGATAAGTTGTGAAAAATTTTTCATTGAAACGGATTAATTATCAACTAAAAATTATCAATTGAATCTTGAAAATTTAGTATTAAACTAAAAAAATATAATTTCTCAAAATGAAACGCTGATAAACTTTTGCAGGCCTGCAGCTCGATTCATGGCAAACTGTACATTATTTATAAATGAACGTGAATTGGGCGTTTCTCAAGAGCCTCAAGAGTTTCGTGTCGCTGCTTGCAATTGCACCGATGTGACTGTGATGAATAAGTAAAAAACGATATCAGAAGCTAAAATATGCATTACTCAAAAGTGTATCTTTTATTCTCTGGCTTATATCTTTTTCGTTTCAAAACCAGTTCTGTTACTTCTGATATTCTCTTTACTATTCTTTGAAAATTGATCGATTGTTTGCTGCCACACCTTTTACGACTAAAGGCACACACAACGACTTTCTTTGTATTTGCTATCACACTCAATCTTACTTCTTCACTTCCAACGTCAATTTCTTATCCTCATCTTATAGAGACATTAATTTTAATCAGACTTCAGACCATAATGAAGAAAATTCTTGTTAAAATTGTCGTAATTTGATTATACAAATTTGTTGAATAGTGTATATTGTACTTTTTTAATAGGTTTGGTTTAATTTTATGTTCATTTATAGGCCCATAAAAATGGCATAAAGCATTCGGATTTTTATTTGTATGTTCTACGCATAAAATACATGCACATCCGTAGGACATATCGTCCTTGAATGTTCTTGTGTGTTCTTCAATCAAGCAGAACAACCCTATATGAGAGTGGAAAATTTATGAATAATGAAAGGTTCAGAAGCATACGGCGGAAAAGAATATGAAAGGAAATTGAAAAAACATTGTTCTCACAATTATTTGTTGAAATAATCTTAGCCTCTCTTTTTGTGGAGGTTGACAACAATATAACCACCTTTTTGTTTCGTTACTTTCATTAATATTAATATTAATCTACCCACAATAACTTAAGCTCGTGTTTGTTGTCGGAGATAAACAATTTATTGTTTACTCGCAGTTGAATTCCAGAACGAGTATAAAAATGTACATAATACAGGGAATATTATTTGTATAATATCCTAAAGTCACAGTGCCAAGCAAAACAAAACTCCCGCGTTGAGTATCGAACAAAAGCAATGCTAACACTGTTTCTGAAAGAGACGTATGTATGTAAAAAATCGCTTTTTTACACGGAATATTTTCTAGAAAGTTTATACTGGTATTGGTGTATGCCATTCAAAATGAACTTCATAAATATATGGAGAATGTGTTTAACTTCCGACAATTTCTAGGAAAAAATGTCTGACAGAAATTCAATAACCGAATGTGATGAATTTTTTCAATCGGAACTAGTGAAACCTCACTTCGTACAATAATATTAAGGACAATCCTATTTTCTAGTGATAGGGAAGGTGTCAGGTAATTCGATTGACACGAATATTGAATAAATATTATTAGGAGACAAAGTTCTAAAGGGGGTCATTCAACATTTAGAAATAATACTGAGAGTAATTTTTAATTTTTTAATGGAACAGAAACTAGATTAATTGAATTTTTATGAGTGGAATAGAGTGCAGTTTTCACAAAAACTGCAGAAGAAAGTTTAAAACTTGAGAAGAAAGTTTCCACTTTTTTCAAAAAGAAAAGTTCGATCCTTGCGCGAAAATCCCCAATGAATACGGAAACTTGGATAAACTCAAAGAAACTGAATTTCGAGCTCATGAGTAGGTCAAGCCGGGAAGCAAACATAAAGAATAATCCGGAAGAAAATCAATGCGAGTGTCGCTGGCGCATTTCCTTTTTCCCTTTCCACCACGTCGATAACCGCGGAGAAGAAAAGTCAAGTTGACTCCTTATTTTCTTTACCATTTCGCCCAATTAATTTTTACGATTGGCGCTTCGTAGAAGACTCGAGGCTATTATCATTTCCACTTAGAGAAATCGTTAATTATCGTCAGCTTTTGACGGGCGATTAGAGCTTTTCAAGCAGATTCCGACCTTTTAATCCCGTAAATCTCTGAGACAAAGATGAATATAATAAAAAAATAATCTGCAATTACATTGGGATGAAAAGAAAGGAGGAAAGAATGGAACTTACTTGATAAGTTCAACTAATGGTTGAAAAGTAATTTTTTGTTGAAAAGTTAACTATTTCGTAAAAAATTTACTTTTTTGATTGAAAATTTACTTTCTTGGTGGAAAATTTACATTTTCGGTTGAAAATTCTCCTAATTTTCTCATAAAAGATTTCCATTTTTTCTGGAACGGGAACTGAGGGAGGCTTGTCATTTGAAAAACGTGAATCAGCTGTTTTCAATGCAAGTGAGACCGAAGCTGAAACTGTCGTTCAATACAATGCACGATCATAAGTCAAAACAATGCCATTGCCATTTTTCCGCATCGCCAACCCAGTCGTGTTTAGCCTCATTATTTTTTTTGCAAATGTCGCGATCATCTTAACTGCTATCACGATCAGCACTTGATCGCATCCTTTTAACTTTTTCGGGCAACGATCTCGATTTTCAAGTCATTCAGGTGGAAGTTTGCCTATTATAATGCAGATCGGTGATAACGATATAGCTTTTGTTGACTCAGCTCTATGAAACGTAATAATAGGGACCCTGGCGATACTTATGTAGAAAGCTTTGCACCGTAATGACTTCTTGATTATAGCTATTCTGCACGAGTGTTAGACCGATAAGCGAAAGAGAGGGTTCTGCTCCACTAATTATAAGTGTTGCATCAGCTATCGTAATACTAATTCCATCGATATGTAAATCGTAAACATAATGTATCATTTCCAGTTAATCTGCAGAAGAAAGATAAAGTCAGAAAGATAAAGTAAAATTCAGCATAATCACTGAGAAAAACAGATGTTTAAAATTCGAAGGCATAATTGTATATACTAAAAATCATTAGATTATTTATTTTTAGGACTAATCGGCATGATATGCATAATATATTATTTATTCAATTCAGCTGTGTTTATTTTCTTCGATTGGGGTAAACGATAAGTTACATAAGTTTTTAGAGAAGTGACACCTTCGTGCGATGCGATGCATATCTGCATCTTAGTAGTGCAAATAAATGGCATGCTGCAAACTAATTGACAGAGACGAAGAGCATATTCGCATAAACAAAGCGATGCATATAAGATCCAAGATTGCTAGCATAAAGGTACAATACACGATACTAAAGTCACAAGAGGATCTATAAGTCTATATATCACTTACATTGCAAACCCCGTCTACTTTATCATTAACTGTTTCCAAGCAGAAGCTTAATTAACGATGTAATTGATGCATCAGAGAAAAGATCAGTAAAGTATGACTGGAATTTCAGTAAATAAGATTTATTCGCGCAGTTCTGTTTTTTTTTGAGTACTTATACATGTGACATAAGTATATGTATACTTCGTGACATAAGTAGGTATAGATCCGAGGGTAGATCCAACATAAGTTTTGCCCGTGCAAGCGCGCCGTTACTCGAATTTCATTACTCTCGACGCTTTCGCTACATGCTGGAAAGGAGATTTATTGTGGAACTAAAGCATGTAATAAAGCCCAAAGGGAGCAACGCAATGCGAAACGTGTAAAATCTTATATTAAGTTAAGTAAATTCGCGGAAAGGGAAGTAATGGATTGCGGAGGGAACTTTGGCTGGCATTTGTTTACGTCTGAATGAATCTTGAAGTTTTTATGATTATTGTATAATAAAAAGCGCTCTCTTCTCTTTTGCTTCCTCATAGAGGAAGCTTTGTGGTGATGACAAAATCCAGTTTCCTAAAAAAGGTCTTTTTCAACATATTTTAATGTCAATATATCTAACATGATGTCCTGAAAAATTGTCCGGATGTGTGTGTGTGTGTGTGTGTGTGTGTGTGTGTGTGTCACGATCCAGCAATTTCTTGAAAACGCGTACAGATAAATTGATGAAATTTTGCATAGTTATTTCACTATACACCTAGTTGAATTTCTTACAAGGGTTTAACAAAATATTTAATTTTACAAGTTTTATGTACTTTTATAATTTTCGTAAAATTCATTTTTTCACTATAACTTCTCAAATAATCAAAATTCAAAGATGATGTAAGGAAAATAAAGATTCCTTGTGTCGAAACGAATCGATTGACCTATATAATTAATGCATTTCATTACGAAATAAGGATTGTTATGGTTAATTGTATTTCCAAAAATTAATTTTTAACTATAACTTTTCAAATAACCAAAATTTTAAGTTTACGTAAGGAAAATAAATGTTCCTTGCGTCGAGACGAATCGATTGGTCTATAATATTATTTCATTTCATCGAAAAATAACAAAGTTATTGTTCTATTTAATTTTGAAAAATTTGTTTTTCAACTATAACTTCTCAAATATTCAAAATTCAAAGCTGACGTAAGGAAAACAAAGGTTCCTTGCGTCGAGACGAATCGACTGACCTATAAGATTAATGCATTTCATTGAAAAATAAGAAAGTTGTGTTTTATTGTAATTTTCGAAAATGAATTTTTCGAATATAACTTCTCAAATAATCAAAATTTAATGTTGATGTAAAGAATACTTAATGCTTCTTCTATGAGGAAGCAAAGTGCTCATTGAATGAGCACAAAAGTTAATACAACTTCACAGCTAGTTTAATTTTTGATAAACTCTAATCCACCTATAATGTAAAGGTCTGTGAGTTTTTAAGAGTCACATCTCGTTTTATTATCATTTTGACCTCTACGTGCAAAGTAGTAAGTATAATCTTCTATATAATCGAAGGAAATCGATTCAAACCGTTTTAGTATCGGCATAACGTTTAAGGAGAGTACACATTCGAATCACCTTCGCGAGAACTCAGCACGTGGAACAGTAGCCACTATAACAAAGAGCAAAGCTATTCTATATACATATATTGCAAGTTCCATTACACTTTCGCCATAAAAAGGAAGTATATAATCTTAAAACTGTAAGAGAATTCGCATGGAATTGTGCTTTGCATATAAAGGAGTTGGAAAATGCTTTCGATAATCTGGTTTAATCTCCTTAGCATCGGCTACATTCGTAGGTTTTATTTAACGATCAAATTATAGAAATTGAATATTATTTCACACGTTAACATACAGGATTTTAAACATAGGGATAACTATATTTAGATGTTAAGAATTACGTAATATCTACAATTATACACTGAAAAAAATGGTTTAGCTGTCCCAGCTAGACATATAGCTGGATTTCGTAATTCCAAGAAGATATAGCTGTGTTACCTAAATTTCTAGCTGAGTTACTTAAATATCTAGCTGTTTTAGTTAAATTTTACCATCCAGAAATAATCTAGCTAATTTACCTAGATAATTTCTAGATGGCAAAATTTAGCTAAAACAACTAGATATTTAGGTAACTCAGCTAGAAATTTAGGTAACACAACTATATTTTCTTGGAATTACGAAATCCAGCTATACGTCTATAGCTGGGACAGCTAAACCATTTTTTTCAGTGTATAATATCAATCAAGGATTGAATATTTATTGAATGTGTTTGGTATCTGATGATTGAACTATATCTGTGTTACTTTATGTACCTATGAAATTTCGATGGATGTCGTAGATTCATAGAATGTCGTAGGATATGTCGATATTGTCGATACCATAAACAGTATTAAAGTGACTATACTAACGGCATATTTTATCTCAGCAGGAGATCCTCCTGAAAGCCATACTCTCCAAGAGGTGATGCTCATAACCGGAAGCGTACTTTGGGTGGTTCCGCATTCTCAGAAGTGGTACCGGCGTTTTTTGTTGCCTGGCGGCACGCGATAGGGGAAATAGTTATGGTGCCTCAAAATGACTGTGGCCGCAGCCGTGGCACTGTGGCATCGGGTCCATCTTTACAAGGCCCTCGCCTGTGTCGTTTTGACCCTCATTGCCATCCAGTATCTTCTCAGTGGAGTCCTCGATCGACGATCCATCGAAACCATCTTTACCATTAACGCCACTCGGTAAGTCTTACCATGTTTGTAAATATGTATTTATATTTTCCTATCTTAAAAAAATGGTGTAAGGAGATGTCTTGAAGTTAAATCAAGAAAAACAAACTAATGGCACAAAAAAATTTCACGAAAACCTTCGAAATTCCTTAAAATTCGTTAGGATTTCTTAAAACTCCCAGAGACCTCTTGAAATCCCTTAAAAATCCACAAAAACCATCAAAATCATAAATCTTGAAACCCAAGTTAAAATTCACAAAACCTTTTAAAAATTAGAAAAATTTCATAAAATCACTTAAAGTTTCACGAAAAACCTTGCAAGTCGTTTAAAGATTGAGAAAATCTCTTAAAATTTCCAGAAACTTCTTGGAATTCTTTAAAATTCGATGATAACAATTAAAATACTTTTTTATCCTTTAAAATCAGGGCCGTGCGCAAGGGTGGGGGGGGGGTGGAATTTGTTAGCCGTATATTATTGTCACATAAAGGGGGTCTTGGAATTTGTTAGCAGTATATTATTGTCGCGTAAAGGGGGTGTTTTAAATTTGTTACCTGTATATTATTGTCACGTAAAGGGGGTGTTGGAATTTGTTAGCCGTATATTATTGTCACGTGAAGGGGGTGTTGGAATTTGTTAGCCGTATATTATTGTCACGTAAAGGGGGTGTTGGAATTTGTTAGCCGAATATCATTGCCACGTAAGGGGGATATTGGCAGGGCCGTGCGCCAGGGGGGGTTTGAGGGTTTAAACCCCCCCATAGACAAATTAAGATAAAAAATAAGATTTTATTTTACATCAAAGACGATCGTTTGAATGAATTTTTTTTATTGTAATATATGAATTAATCATAAAAATATGACTTGAAATTATAAAAAATAAAAAAAATAATTCTGCGCGTAGCGGGCGTGTTTGTTTGCTAGTTATTTGTAAATTTGTTATAACAAATATTTATAATTACTTTTCATTACGTCGTATTGAAATGTCTCACAAAGACTGGATACTTGGAGACTTTTTTTTATAGAATTACTGTAAGCGATGATTATGAAGACTCAGGAAAATCAATTCTTGATATCTTTGAGGGTTGCAGACGGCAAGAAAATCTCATTATTCGAACGGTAACAAGGTAAAGTACCTGTTTGTACTTATCCCGCGTGTGCGGCTACGCGGAACAATTTACGGCGCAGCATAATGAGAAATAATCGGATGTTGTCGATGCCTTCTGCTTCCGACTCAGAAACGAGCTGATCTGGTAAATTACTTACGAGGGAGGCTGCTGAGTCACGCCTTAACCCTTTGCATCCACTTTACCTCCCCTTAACAGAATTCGCTTTTTACTCATTTTAAGAGCGAAGGAAGTAAAAGGGTTCTTAATCCGAACACATTTAGTGGATTTTCTTGCCTGTAAGTCTAGTCTTTAGATCTAACAGAAAGAAAATAGTTCAACTTGACCCAAAAAAACATTCAATTCCAACAATTCTATCTTATGTGGTAGGGGGTTGAAACTCTTTTGTGTTTCTTTTGACATCGAATGGAACCATTTAGCGAAATCAGATTTTAGGTCTCGAAGTTAGGGGATTTATTATTCTTTCGTGCTTAGGGGTTGATTTTGAGGGTGAACATAGAGGGCTAGGTGGATGGAACTATTTTGAGCTTTCTTGGACATTAAATGGAACTATTTAAAAGAATAAAATTGTAAGTCTCGAAGTTAGGAGAATGGCTTTGATTTTTTTTGTACTTAGGAGATGATTGGGGGTGATACTAGTGTGGTAGGGGGTTGAAACTGTTTGCAGTAGAAGCTTACTTTTTGAATCGTGTGATTTTCTTCGAAATTGGCAAGACAGAAATAATAGTTGATTGTTATTAGTATAGTCGATGAGATTCTAAATTAAATGAATGATGAAATTAAGAGGTGTGAAGATAAAATGGTGCAGACGTTATAATCTAGTGAAAATTGTAGTGAGATGCATTGTACGTGATGCTTAAACAGCACGTTGCATGCTCCAGTACCAGATACTAGAAAAGTAGCACGTTGACCTCTAAAATTAATCAATATGTGGAAAAAACAGATTCTAAAATTACCTGTCCAAGTTTTCTTCTCCCACAAACCACTACTCAAGGATTTGTCCCCAGAAGAAAAACAAACTAATTACAAATGTCTGTTATTTCTTTTTTAAACTCTCTTAAAAATTATAATATTTTAAATTGCATTATCTATAAAAAGCCAATTTATTGTAGATTAATTTAAAGTATGACTTGGTCCCGAGAAAAATGTCCTTCAAGGAAATCGAGTTCAATCTCATAACGTAATATATATATAGAGAGAAGCTATTATCTTCCTAAAGAAGAACGTAAAACTGCAGAATCGAATAATAAAGTCTGCTTTTATTCTTCCATCCTCGACTTCTTTTTACTGGGTTAAGGTTAAAGAGAATCTCGCATTTTAGAAAAATTCTCATCTACATTGTACTTCCCACTCTTTTTTTTCTTCTGAACTTATGACATATACTTTGCTTTTTTTTAATGAGCTATTCTTTTTCAAGTCAGCTTACAAAAGTATTTTTAAACTGCAGGTTTCAAAATACTTCGGGGCCAACCAGAAATTACAAAATCATTAAAAATCAGGATACAAAAATATGTATTTAGAGAAAAATATATATTTTCATTCAAGTTTGAATAATTTTAAAGAATTGCAAGGGGTTTCAAAAGAGTAAGTTACAGTTCATTAATGCAAACTTTCCAATTTTTCAAAATACTATTTTGAAATATAATTATAAGATAACTATAAAACAGTAATATTGTTTTTAAGCTTCTTATGTTGAAATGAAAACCGGAAGTGTGCAACTATGAAGCATATAACAAGTAAAATTAACAGTTTCGAAATGTAAATCGCGTAATCAGGACTGCGAAAACTAGATAAATTAAGAAAGAAATCTTTCACCTTTTGTTTCAAACTCTGAGTCTTTAATTTAAAAAAGTCTACTTTATATTAAACAATAATTTTATTCATTCATTTTAGCCAGATTAATTCGTTATTGAAATATTATATTTCGCGGAAAGCGTTTTCCTATTTTGGTCGAATCACTGACCAAGAAACCCACTTTGCAAACTTAAATTCTTCCAATGTTTTTTGTAATAACCTACTTTATTTAAAATTAAGATTCCTTATAATATTTTTTAAAATCTCTTAAAATTCCATTTCATTTATGGCATATTTTTTATAATATATGTCGTTCTTCGTGCCTATAAAGCAGAATTTAAGTTCCTACTTTTTAGTCCCTAGAGACTGAAAAGTAGAACTTTAGCTCATTTTCATAAAAATGAAAAGCAGTTGAAACTATGTATGTGTTATAAAAAAATTATTTCTTGACAAATGTAAATTTTTATCACATTGAGCATTATTCTCTTGGCCTTTATTAAATTCTTCTATCCATTGTAAAACATTTTTGGAGACCATTTACTATTGCACCGCCTCCCGTTATTGCCGCTTTAATAAGTACGCTGGGAGCGAGAAAACTTGGCCTCGTTATTCTTCTTTATTTTTCGTTATTACACTATGGGATTCTGGGAAAATAATTCCTGGCTAGGTACTATAGGGTGAAAAGTTTCATTTATTTTACTTGGCTCGAATACCTTCCCATTTTGAAGGCAATATTCATTTTTAGTGAAATACAAAAGGCACGAAAGAATGACGAAAAAAAAGACATTTTCATAAGAAGACTAAAGGAAATTGATTCTAATTTTTCATAAAACTCTCATAATATTGTATAATCCACCATTAAGTGAAAATGTCACGAAGTCTTTAAAGTACCTACTTACAAATTGAACAAAATTTTCATTTCTTCAATGTTTTAAATGAACTCTAATTTAAAATTGTCTTGAATTACGCCAATAAGTAAAGTATGAGTTTAACCATAATCGATTGAAGGAACAACGCCCCTTGCGTGCCACACATCACGACCTAAAATTAGTATCAGATTGCTAAAAGTGAGCTAAAACGCATTATTTATTACGCGGTCACATTTTTTGAAATAATGTATTCATTTTGTTCCATTCGATTATTTTACTTGTTTACGTATTTTCGATTTTGTTAGCTTTTATGACCCACTTAACTATTATTGGACAGTATTAACACTGACGCAAATGAAAACGTTACAGAAAAATAAGGATCGTTAACACTCAACTTCGACATTCAATACAAAAGTCTATATTTGACCAAATACTTTGTAACAGATGAAGTTTCACTCATAACTTAATCACGAATATTTGCCATTAATAAATTGGATTGTATCAGACTCGTCCAACTCCAAACGAGCAATAATTTAATTATTATACATTAAGAGCCTTCATTGCTTCATTAATTTAATTATCTAGTGTGTATGTACTATATATACTGTATATTTGATAGAACGCTCGCTATTTTTAGCTTTAGTAAATTACCCAAGGTAAAGAGAAGTTAGAAACATCAATGACTAGTCAACTTTTTAATTTGAGTAAACCAATAATATTCTCTCATCAACTTACTTATCCTTTTATATACTAGAATGTCAAGTGCTTGCCTTTATCAATAATTTATCAATTAAAATTACTTGAAATCCTTTAAAACTATTGCTATCTTATCTTTAATTTCAATAAAAAATACAATAACATATATTTTTGTTTAAAAGATAGTTGATAAGAGGATTAAGATAAGAAGAAAAGCTAGTTTGTTAATTATTGTCTATCAGAAAACATTCTTTTAATGACCGAAAAGAATATCGGGATAAAGATTCAGACTTCTAGTATGACGAAGTTTTTTATTTTTTAATTTTTATTTTTTATATTTATTGGATTAAGAATATAACAAATTTTTTATGTTAATTTATTTACTAACAGAAATTTACTCGGAGTTGCCAGGGATTTTAAGAGATTTTAAGTAACTAAGGAATTTCAAGGGATTTCATAAAGATTTTATATGGTTTTATGGAACTCTAAGATATTTTAATAAATTTCATTTGATTTTTGGGAACTTAAAAAAATTTTAAGAAATTTTAATTGATTTCAAAAGAATTGTAGAGTTGAGTGTTTTTCAAGATATTTCGAGACATTTTAAATGATTTAAGAAATATCAAGGAATTATTGATTTTAATTTAGACGAAATCAAATGAAATTTCTTAAAATCTTCTGTAAATGTCGTTTAAAATATTTCAAAATTCTATGGAGTTTATTAAAATATCTTAAAATATCTTGAAATCTCATTAAATCCCTTAAAAGCTCTTTAAGGTCCTATAAAAGCTGGTAAATTCCCATCAAATTTCTTGAAATCCCTTAAATTCCTGAAAATCACATGAAAATCTCATAAGATCTCTCAATATTTCCGGAAATCCCAATTTTCCAAAAAAAAAATCTTTGAAATCCTGGAAAAGTCTTTAAAACCACTTAAATCTTTAAAATTCCTTTAAATTCTAAGAAACCTCTTAAAATATCAGACAGCGCTAGGTAAATATATAAAAATTTTGGGTTTTGGAAACTGAAAACCTTTTTTTTTTTTTGGATTTCTATTCCAATGAATGTAAAAATAAAAAAATCGACAGACTAAACGTCTGTAACTTCAACCCATTTAACAGAATTGTTAACAGAGGACAAATGCTGAAATTTAAAAATTCTTTGATCTCTTATTATACAAATTAATCCTCTCAGATGGATTTGACGGAAACATTAGAAATATTTGGACTAACTTTTAATGAATGTGTTCTGTCTGTGATAATACTTGATGTGTCAGGAAAACCATGTTCATGAAACAGAATAATGTCTGTGTATATAGTCATATGCCATTGAGCTGTGCTAATCTGAGCGGACCATATTAGATGAGTTAACTTGTTGGCGTGCACGAAAGCACAGGCATTGGAACATTGAAACGCCTTCTCCCTGGAGGCATTCATTCCCTCCGAGTTATCAGTCAACCATATGTTTACACTCTGGTATAGTATATAATGTCTATATACTACCTTGGATATGGACTACATTATCCTTTCTTACTGGATGCACCTTTTATGTAATGCAAACATTGTCATAACGCCGCGTATCACAGTGAAAAATAAAAATCCTTTATTTAGAACTAAATTCGGTATTAAAATAGTCCATTTAACAAAACAATCTCACTTTAGTTTGATCCGTGATTCTGATAATAGAAATGTGATTTTGGAATTAAAATAGATTGACCTGAAATCCGGGATTTAAAAAAGGATCATCTCGGGTTGAAAAAAAAATTCTAGTTCTGTTTTCCTATTTTAAAAAAATTATTTAACGAAATGTCTCGAAAATCTCTCAGACATTGTTGTTGCAAACCTGATTGAATTTTAAGTGATTTAAAGTTGTATAAGAAGAAAAATAAAATAATCGCGCACTTGTTTTGCTGGTCTCTTAAAATTTTACAAGAAACATCGAAATCCTTCAAAATTTGTTAAAATCTCTTTAAATTCTTAAGAACCTCTTGAAATTCTTTAAAATTTGTGAAAATATCTGAGAATTCTTAGAAGTCTCCAAAAAATTCCATGAAACCCTTAAATGTTGAAAATCATATTTCTTTTCTTGAAAATTCAACTATATTATTACATTCTCATCAGAGAAGGTATTAGATTTGTGTAAAATTCCCCCCCCCCAGTTTTTGTCAAATGTCCACGTTTTGGGACCCCCTGAACCCGAAAAACATGTTTTTACGAATGTGTCTGTCTGTCTGTCTGTCTGTCTGTCTGTCTGTCTGTCTGTCTGTGTGTCTGTATATTTTAGTTTGTGAGCACGATAACTTTCGAAAGAATTGACAGATTGGATTGTCCTTTGGTATACTCTTTAAGTGTCCTAAAATGAAGGTCAAGTTCGTTGGCCAGCCATTTTGGATAAAAATTCAAAAAGTGGGAGCATTTTGAAAAATTTTGAAACCACTTTTTTTTTAATCTAGAAATTCTAATGACGCACGTTCGTAGTACTCAAAAAGTCGAACAATTTTTCTTAATGACTTTTTTGGATCAAAACAAAATTGAAAGACTTATAACATTTTGAAAATCCAAAAAAATGAAAGAAAACTTAAATTAGAAGCCAAACAACGCACGATATGAAAAAAAGTCTAAAGATGAAAAATGTTTCTTTTTGAACGCCCTATAGGATCCGCATAACAACTTTTTGAATTTCCTTAAAAAATCGAAAATTCAAATTTTGAGCCAAAAAAACGCGAGATGCAGAGAAAATGATAAGAAATATAATTATTCGCCTTAAAAAGATCTACAAGTTCTCCTTTGGCCATTTTTCAATAGGATGAGTAGTTTTCGTTTAAATGGTGAAAAATATTGTTAAACAGAGCCGAGCGCGGAGCGCGAGCTTTAAATCAAATATCGAGCGCGAAGCGCGAGTGCCCTGATGAGAATGTGCTCCTTAAGGTCGATAGAACCTTAAGTAAATTAGTTAAATTTTGCATTCAAAGCTGTAATTTAATTTAATTTAATTAAATTTTTAAAAATATAAATTACAAATATACAAAAATAAATTAAAATATAAAAATATAAATTATGTAATTTAATTAAATTAAAAAAAAAACATATCTTTAAGCGTCCTGTAAAGCGCAAGCTTCACTAAGGGCACAAGCGCGCGAAGCGCGCAACACGGAGCGCGAAGCGAGCCGCGCGCGAAGCGCGCGATGAGAATGTGCCCGCGAAGCGGGCAGATTTTTTTTTATTTAAAAACAAGTTTTTAATTGAATTCAATTATAATACCTGTACTAATAATTTGTTTCGAAATAATTTATTTTCCTTAAAAAATCACTCTATTTACTCTGTTTTGAGATTGCACGTAAAAGACAAGCTGTCTCGTCGGTTTAATTAAATTAGTTAATAGTATATATCTGCCTGCAATGATAACGTCTTGCAAAATTAGGTCGAGTGGCAATTCCCTCGATCCTGAAAGTTCACGAATGACGTTATCTTACATAAATTTCCCCCAGTTGTCCTAAAAGAAAAAATATATTCTTTAAAGTTCAGAAGAAGAATTCGAAATCCAGGGCAAAAAGCAATTTACTTGTCGTAAAAGCAGCGATTCTGCTACACTCGGTCATTTAAATTGCTCCATTTTGCGATAAGAATACACGAGGGAATAGCAAATGTTGAATATATATTCGGATTTTTCGAGTGGATATTATCGTTTGCATTATTGTCGAAGATTTGCCACAAATTTATTTTTCTTTCCAATAATTATTTTGTGTTTTTTCTCGTACTTTCAAAAAAATATCCTGATTGAAAATTGGAATAATGGTAAGGAAGTTAGAAAAAAGATTTGAGGTCAGATTTGGAATTTTTCGTTTTGTATAAAATTTGTTAAAACTAAATATTTTTTTGTTTTATGAACTAATTTCTATTTCGAAAAAGGGGAGCGCTATAGAGCGAAAAATTACGTTATAATATTTACAAAATAAAACTTGTCAACATCCTTAAGCGAAATTAAGAGATGAAGAAATCATCGAATGCCTAATCAAAACTTGACGACAATCCGGTCGAGCACGATTAACCACAATAAATGAGTGTCAAAGGTTAACTAGAAGTTTGTGATCCGCGTAATTACAGATAGGAAATTATGACGTGAAACGGTTTATATAGTTTTGCATGGTCAGTTTAAATGAAGAACTTTTCGAGCGATAAGATGACCATGAATTGATGTTGAGTTTCAGTCCTCAAGGTGATCACGCTATACTAATTAGGCTTATATTAATCACAATTTATATTAGGAAATGCCAAAGAAGCCGATGTATAGATTTTAAAAGTAGAGATTTTTGTAAATTCTACTATTTTTAGTTTATACTTAAAAATTAAAATTTTAGTTTCTTTATTAAGGGTGTTGGAGCCAAGTTCTAATCTAGAATTTCGATTTCTCCATTGTACTCAACAAATATTAAATTTGAAATTTTTTCTCTCTGTAGAATTAATCAATTTTTAAGTAGAATTATATGTACAGAGCGAAAAAATATCTAATTCAAATTGAATTCAATATAGTACCTGAATTAATTTGATTTAAAGGAATTTATATCTCAGCCATTATTCCCTTTTTTTTCCATTTATACCTCCCTATTATTTCTTCCTTTAAAACGAAATCACCCTATTTTCCGTATTTAGAGAGCATCTTGTGTTGTGAAGTCCGAAGATTCGATTCATACTTCAAGACGAGGAATTGTAGAGAACTGACGGTGAAATAAAAGAAGAGCGAGTACTTAAATTGAATAATAAAAAAGGGAGGAAAGAGACTTAAAGTGAACCAACTGAACAGAATGAAAGTGTCGAGATGCGGACCGATGAAATTATTTCATTCGAAGACACGTCGCTCATAAAATTTCTGCCACTTATAATCTAGTCAAACTGTTCAGCCAAGTAATTTATAAATACAAATTATTATACTTTAAGGTTTCACGTACCTAATTGGATTCTATAATGTTTAAGAGATAAGAATAATCTAATATTTCCAATATATTCGGACAATTTTTATTCCCTTTTCAGATATGCTACCAATAACTACAGGAGTCATCCACGAGGTCTAATCATTTATGGACCACCGACGATAGCGAGCTTTCCTGGCAACGCAAGTGCTTGGCCTACATCCACGTTATCTGAAATTGCAGTACGAGCTGTCAATAACTCCTCGAAGTTAGATACAAATCCAACTGGGACTTCTGGGGGTTCTGCAGTTGGAATAGTTAGTGCATTGATTCAAGATTCTTCCACCCCAAACGCTACAGACAATGCAATTCAACAACTATGTCCTCTTATTCCTCCGAATCTCGGTAAGCAACTCGCCTGGACAGAAGCTCTTTCAGATCTTTAGTTGTTCACTCTCCGTACTCCATAGACTTCGACTTGTGTAAGTCGAAATCAATTTTAGCCCTTTTGAAGTTTAATTAATCTAAAGCTTGGTAAAGGGCTTTTCAAGTTAGCTTCTTGTTCGGTTGATTTCGAGTTTACAACGAGAAAATTACTGAAAATTATTTTTCTTTGTTGAAAATTGAACTATTTTGCTGCAAATTATCCTTTTCGTAATTTTAGTACTTAGTGGAGAATTCATCTTTTTGGTTGAAAAGTAAACTATTACGTTGAAAATTAATTTTCGTTGTTAAAAACTAATGGACTTTTCTCTCTGCCTTGAATTTCGAAAAGGAAAATTTGTTCGTAAGCTTATCTTGAATTCTCAAGGCAGTATTAATATTTACATTTGAAAAGAGCTCTTGCCTTTTAACTCGACCAATAGAGTTACATAAATCGAATGAAGTTTGCTCGAAAACCATCGCTTTCAGAAGAAATAGGAAGGTTTAGGATCGTAAAAATACAAAGAGTATTTCCCTTGTACAAATTCTCGTAAAACAGCCAGATGGTGTTCTTTTACCGGAATAGGAAAATATTTAATAGCAAAGCATCCTACAACTAGCACTTAATTAATTAAAGACGTTTACAATACTCTGCGAAACATAAAACACTTTTTCAATCAGAAAACCTAAATAGAATTTTGGGGTTTTACTTATTCGAGTAATTAGTCTGTGAGTAACGAGACTCTCTTCGAATATCAGATAATTAATTTAGGTGTGCAATTAGCTTTCAGACTAATTAGAAAAGAGATTAATGAAGCAACTAATTAATTTCCTCTCTATTGATTAAAACTGTGAGTTGCCAGTACAATTGGATGTGCACTTTACTCATTCCGAGATCATTTTAACTTTTTTAATTGCATTACTTTCTATCCAAGGCTTCCATCTAGAAATTCCTGCAAACTTTAGAAAAAAAATCAAGTCATTCTTTTATTCTCATTTCTTTTTAACGAGGAAACTATTGTGTACTACGTATCAGCACAGAACAATTACACAATCGTGACCATTTCGTTTTACTTCCCTTTTGTTTTTCAGTTGGACCAGTCGCAGTCAGCCTCTCGATCACGGAGAAAAAGTTCACAGAGGTGAGCCCAGGCGGAAAAGGTTGTCCCTCGAATTGTATTCCCAGGCATCGTGTCGCCATCATCATTCCGTTCCGTGATAGACCTAACCATCTGCAAACGCTTCTCTACAATCTACACCCGATTTTACTGCGCCAGCAAGTCGACTATCAAATTTTTGTCATTGAACAAGAGGGTAAGTAGAGGTCTATCATGAAACTACTATATGACGCCTTCAATTTGCTAAAATGGATTTAGCGCACTATTTTTTAGGTCGTCTTCGAATTCAAGAAAAAAATCTAGAGTGTCTTTTAAAGCCTTTTATTTATCTTAGTTCCAATTTGAAATGTTCCAAGTTTCGTTTTACACTTTCGACGGTAGTATTAAAGTTCAAGATTGATAACCATCTTTTCGAATTACATTTGATGATCCAATTTCTTGGTTTCAGTTAGCCAACGTATATATTTAACCTGATGTTAATCTGAAATGAATGATGTTTGTCGTCGCAAATCACTTTGGAAGGGGATTTTCCTTCGTCATTGCTGTAAAGTCGAATGTAGTCCTATCTTGATCAAGACCGCTTTTCACTCGCCAATTCGCCTGCTCTATTCAATTAGCACACTGCTATATGCACCCTCGCAATCGCCTCAAATCCCACAGTGGTTTGATGTGGATTGCAATTTCGACCAAACGCATTAATGGATTGCGCCTCTGCAAGTCTTCCCTTCAAAGATAATTCCAAGAGCAATTGGACTTTCATCGATTCGACTTCTATTGGTCAAAATCGCTGAGTCGTCAGACTGTCGCAATTCTCTCCACGTTATCTTTTCCAGTAATGACAAAATAACAGTATGGAGAAATCATTTTCAAACTGATTCTGTGGAAAGAATTCCACAAAATCAGTTTGTAAATCGTTTACGTTTCCAATAAGCTGGATCTGGTTATAAGGCAATATAAGCACATAGCTCAGATCCGTTTTGCATACCGATCGAATAGTATTATCCATTTAGCGAACTTCGATGAATAATTCAAAGCAGCCTTCCAGCCAAATAGGTTTGCCATTTTGAAGTTAATATCTCTCGAGTTTGTCGATGTCCGAATCTAAAACGCAGAATTTAAGCTGGTAAAGTCGTCTCAAGCAGAAACTCAATTCTCATTTGCTTAAACAATTCGAATTCAGTTCTTTCGTTTTACTTCTTCAGTGCTTTTATCATCTTATTCGAAGTCTTTCGTGTCGTAAAGGCCGCATACTAACTTGTAATCCTTGTCTGAACTTTCTTTCCAAAGAAGATTAAACTTTACTACACTTAGATAAACATGGACAAGGAGTCGTTTACGTAAGAGCAGCTTATCGTAACTAGAATGTCAATGCAAATTTTATCTTAAAATATCTAAATCTTCAATAAATTTGTTTTAGCCTCAAAAAGAATGTTATCATCAAAACTGATTCTATAAGCTGGAAGTCTCAAAGTAAGTGTATAATATTAAGTATATAAAATAAGTTTCAAAAAATTTCAAAAAATTTCAAAAATGATGAACAGATTTCAAAGAATTTAAAAGGTTTTCTTGTACTTTGGACAGCCTGGTTAGATTTTGTCGCGCTTTGCACTGCGACATAATTTTGAAATTCAAATATCACTACGTTGAGATTAAGGCGAAGTCGAGCCGAGTCTTCACTTTACATAATTGGTCCGTCCTGTATATTTAACACATTCAAATAGCTTGAGTTCTCCTGTATCAGGTTTGGGGACTCAGAAGGTAATTTTAACCCTGTCCTTTATCTAGAAAAGTCAAAAAGCTAGACTCGCAAATGTATGCAAAAGTCATGTTTGAAGTGCGAATTGGCCCTTTGAAGATTATCTCTCCTTTAATTTTCTTCACTCGTTCAATTGTTCGATGCATATTTTACTGAAACAGAAAAAAAGAAAGGCACTAAATAATTTGAATCGACAATAATTAATAAAATGGCTCTTCTTATAATCTTGAAATTATAGACGCACTTGGAGACTTCCAAGTTTTTATAATAAGATTATATTTTTGAGGATAAAATAAAATTATTGAAGTTTAAGATGTTTTAATAAAAACATTTTTAAAGTATTAACAATTTTTGATATTTTTGTACTTTGAAAGTTAATTAATTTTTGGAATTAAAAGCTAGTGGCTTCCTTGATTAACAACTCCATGTTTCTTTGGAATGAAAGCCTTGAGTAAAATTTGACGTTCCTCATTTCCTGAGATAACTATCAGTTTGGCGAATCTCAGAAGATGTGATATGGAATTCATTGCAAATTAACGCCTAGAATCTAATTTGGCAAAGTGAATTTAAATACAAGTTTCGGGTGATAGCAGATGAAAATTTCAAATTGAAACATTTAGTGTTAAAATTGAAATCATTAAAGTTGTTCAATTTTTATAATTCAAGAGAATTAAATTTTGTATTTCCTAAAATGTTATAAAATTGCTTACAATTTTTGAAATCCTCTGAAACTTAAAAAAGTTTTTAAAATTCGAAAATCACTCGAAATATTTCGTAATCCCTTATCAAAATGATTGCAAATCTATCGATATCTTTTGCTATTTTAATATTGAAATTAATAGTGTAAAAAGAAACTTAAGTAGAAAAAATCGTATTTTTGCTAGTTAATTATTAATATTGTAAAGAAGAAGATTTTCCAATATCCTTATCTCTACTAAAGTTTAACGTAATACTGAGTCATAAATGTTAATCTGAATTTTGCTAAAGTGAAATCTTTCTTGTCTAATTCTCTTAGATCGACATGTGCATAAATCAGGATTATTTTATACTAAATAGATTTATCTGGATAAGGTGTAAGGATGTACTGGGCGAAGTAGATCCAACCCCCGATTATCCGAGATTAACGTGCAAGTATTCATTCCGTGGAGATGTATGTATAGATATAGATGTGTGTAGTCAAGAGTTAAACGAGGTGTAAAGTTACAACGTTAGTATCCTATAGAGAAATCTTTTTATTCACCTATAATCAGAAGACTAATTTATAGGATCTTTTATTACTCCTCTAAATCTATCAAGTATCTATATTCTGAAATACAAATTTAAGTCTTTAGTGACATTTTTGATTTTTGAGAGTACATATTTTGTACTGTGAATTCACAGTATAAAATAAAAATTATAAATAAAATCCACATATATTTCCACGTGAAATTCAGATGGAAAGAAACATTCCACGTGGAGAACTCCAGGTAAATTTCCAGTTAGAGTTCTGTTTTTTCCAAATTTCCACCCAATCTTTACGTGGAATTTTACATAAATATTTTAAGCTGTTAAATTCAAAAGATTCGTAAATCTACAGCTCAAAGTGTTTTTAAGCAGCCGAAGCGAGTCATCTTTTTTGCTTGATTAAACGAAATTAACGAGATCGGCTTTACTTCTAGAAAATGAATAGTCGCGTTGAAAGTAGTCTACTGTGATTATTATTCTTTATTGGTGCGGACCAGAAACCTGAGGTGAGGGTAGTCTTTCTCGAGTGTAATCATGACTTCGAAATATCTGTCTCCTCTTGTTGACAATCCAGAACCGTGATAATGGTAAGCCAACTCTGATTGATAATTAAAGGGAGGTATACATGGGTTCAAATACTTAATTGTTATAAGCCTTACTCTTTATACGGGAATCATTTTATTGGACTTTTTTGATTAGTCATCTAATCACCTTTTTTTTTTTTTTTTTTTTTTTACGTGATTCGCTGCCCTAATGCTATCAAGATTCGTGGTAGGAATTTTTTAAAGTAAACTATTTCATTGACATTTTTTTACACTGAAAATACAAATCTTTCATTGAAAATTTAACTGTAAAAAAGAAGTATTTCAAATTGAATTCAATATAATAAAAACGTTTTTTAAATTTCAATATATATCGAGATGAATAATTTGATTATTTTCTGCCTATCACTTTCATTACTTTCCAATGAAAAATAATTAAATTAAACGCTCTGAAGCGGTATGAGTCTGAAACTTTGACAATTCCACTTTAAAAGTTTTCAGTTGTAAAAACAAATAAAACTTTATTGCTTCCAATTTCAAAGGACTTTAAATCACCTAAAGTGATTCAATTTCACATATTTCGATTGAATTTCGACGCTTTGACGATTCGATCTGGTTTAGTACTTCAAATTTATTTTAATACAAAAGTCTTTTAAAAAACTTTCTTTACTTTTTTGCTTTTTTCAATCGATTCTGCCTGCTCGTGACTTTCTTTCTCTATCCTATTTTATTCTCTTGAATCTTACTCTTTTTATCATTA
>CAJFCO010000124.1:647076-664141 GCA_904066015.1 Synergus gifuensis | reverse complement strand
ATATATATATATATATATATATATATATATATATATATATATATATATATATATATATATATAAAGTTAACGAGGTTTTGGATTTTTCTCTTTCATCGCTGAAGCGAGATTTCCTAGAAATTCTCAAAAAAACGAAAAATTTTCTTTTCCTCTCTCGAATATTCTGCATGTAATTTAATGTCATAGTTTTGAGAAAATGTTTGCCTATTTAGTTTTTTATTATGCATTAGAATTGTAAACTTTGTAGTATCTAATTTTATTATTATTTTTAATTTATTCGAATCTCTTATTTTTGAGATAATTGGTCTCTCTCGACTTAATTAAATTGGAAAGTGTTTACATTTTGTCCACTCGGTTTGTTTTGGTTCGAGCGGTCTGTTTTGTTTATCGGGTATATAATATACCTTTTAATTAGTTCATTTCGGTTTTGACTCCAGAGCAGAGTAGTCGCATAAAAGCCGAAGTGTCTAATTTGTGATAAGTTTCTAAACTTTTATATATATATATATTTTTTATATTTTATATTTATATTTTTTATTTATTTATATTATATAATTTATTATATAATATTTTATATATTTATTTATTTATTTATATTATATAATTTATTATATAATATTTTATATATTTATTTATTTATATTTTATATTTATATTTTTTATATTTCTAGAGATTTGAAAGGAATTGCATGGAATTTGAGAAATTCATTTGTCGAGTAAAATAAAAAGATCTTTCATTTTTAACTATGCTCTTTAGCAGCCAAAAGCTGGCAATATCTATCGCCAAGTTCTCCCTAGATTCCTCTCAAGATTCCTTAGCGGAAGCTTTTATTTTTTCTCGTCTGTGTGAACTTGTGTAGGTCATGCATAAAAAAACTTGGCAATCTCCCTACGTGTGTTCCAGTTTATCAAGAGCCTGAGACTCTAAAGTCTTCGAAGGATAAGGAGCGAAACTTATGATAAAACTTTAAGCCACTAAATTAGAGCTACATTTTGTAAACTTATAACTGATGTTCCTAATTTCTTATATTTTATGAACGGCTTCTTAATTACTTTTAAAGAATCCTCAATTATAAGTTTCTACTTTTATTTTTTTTATTCCCTAAGGGACAACGTAGATATGAAAGTTTGGTAAATCTACTTTGCACTGTAATGCAAACAAGGTAAATTTTTATGGGTGAACATTGAAATCAAATCCACTTCGTAGATCGACCCAAAAATCTGTCATTACGGAAATTGAATTCGACCTTTATCAGGGAAGTCATGAAAATGTCAGAAAATTGATTTGGACAATGAAAGGTCATCTAAAATTCAGGGATTTTGTTTAAAAGACGCGAAATTTTTATCACTTGTTTTTTAAATATTCATTTTCAGTCACGTTTTTGTTTAGATCAGAGAAAAGGTAGATTTTCAAATCTAATTTTCGCTCTAAGCCCTGTATAGGTAATTATTATCTTTTTTTTCAGGTACTGGGTTGTTTAACCGAGCCATGTTGATGAACGTGGGTTACGTCGAAGCATTAAAGGAGAAAACCTTTGATTGCTTCATCTTCCATGACGTAGATCTTCTTCCAGAGGATGATAGGAATCTCTACACCTGTCCCGAGCAACCGAGGCACATGTCTGTAGCAGTAGATAAATTTAAATACAGGTTTGTAAATAATTTTCTTGATACGCTAGTAGTTCAGGCTTTACAGCTCAAAATGCTCTCAAAACAGGGAATAAGGTGATTTTTCACGAAAGTATTAGAATAAATTTTGTTGATTAAAAGATAAATTTTCAATAAAATATTAGAATTTACAGCCAAAAAAGTGGATTTTTAATGGAATAGTTCAATTTTCCTAAGAGGTTTTATTGATTCAGTCTACATTTAAGTATTTTTAAAATAGTTATTTTAGAATAGGTATTTTAAAATAGGTATTTTAAAAATCTGGTCTCTTGAGAATAGTTACTCTGCATACTATAAATCTTCAGATTGCCTTACGCTGACCTATTTGGAGGGGTGTCAGCTATGACCCGAGAACACTTTCGACTGGTAAATGGATTCAGCAATGTGTTTTGGGGATGGGGTGGAGAAGATGACGATATGGCAAATCGCATAAAAGCTCGTGGCCTTCACATTTCACGCTATCCAGCAAATGTAGCTCGCTACAAGATGCTTTCGCACAAGAAAGAGAAGGCCAATCCAAAGAGGTGAGGTCATCATGTCCAATATTTTATGCTTTAGACAGTTAAGCTACTTTGCAGAAATTTCAAATATTTATCAAGGTTGCACTGATTGAAGTTTTAATCTCAAAATTCGAACTGTTCATTTTACTTAACAAATATTGGAATCTTTTCGTTCTGTAGACATTCTCTTTTTCGAACTAAAAGTGTGGCTACAGAGCGAAACTACCTGTGAAATTGTATTAACTCTGGTGCTCATTTAATGAGCACTTTGCTTCCTCATAGAGGAAGCATTAAATTTATGCTTTGCATTATGAAAATATTTAAAAACCCATATTTGTAAAACTCTTCCTTTCGCAATTTAATTTATTTCTAATTACAGATACGAGTTCCTGAAAACTGGGAAAAAGAGATTTTCCACAGATGGTCTGAGCAATTTGAAATATGAGCTGGTCGACAAGCAAAAACCAAAATTGTACACCTGGCTCCTGGTGAGGCTGACGCCTCCTCAGCCTAGCTGATGGCAACCTTGGATCGGGTAAAATGCCCGTCCAAAAAGAACTTGTGTGTGTGTGCTTATTCAATTTTATGTAACTCTGTTTGGAACTTTTCAAATTTTCATGTTCAATTTGGGTTGAAATAGTTAATACCCAAAATAATTATCGCAAACTTCGTGAGAAATTAGTTTTATATTACGTTTAAGGATGTTGGATCCATGTTCTAGTCTCGAAATTCGATTTCCTGATTTTACTTAACAAATATTGTAATTGGATTTTCTTTTAAAGTCTGTAGTGGTCCTCATTTTGTAAATAGAGGTATGCGTATAGAGTGAAAAATGTATAATTTTAATACTCTTTTGCTAAAATGAAACCGTTGAAATTTTTGTTAAGTTTTGAATTCCTCGTTTTAAGCAAAATTAATTAAAATTAAAGGTGTTTTTGCTCTATATACTCCTTTCTATTTCAACAACAATATGCAGAGCGAAAGATATAAAATGCAAATAAATATTATGTAGGTAAAATGAGAAAATCGAATTTTGAAGTTAAAACTTGGTTTCAACGCCCTTAGTAGGAATAAAATGGAGTGATATGCATACGTGGCACGATTTAGATTTTCGAGATACGTTTTTGTGCGTGTGTTACAGCACTTTGTTATGTAAAACACTAGGTTTTTTTAAATGAAAAATATTGATACTAGAACTGGCGAAAAGAAATTGAAAAAAAAAAGTATAGCAAGAGAAGTTTTCCAGAATTTTGAGAGTTTTCGACCGGCTGATGAATTCGTTGAACGTATTCGCATATTTTTTTATAGAAGGTGAAGCTCTTGAAATTTTCTTTCTTACAAGAAAGGCATTTCAGTACTTTGATTGGCAAACGAGGCATAAAATATTATGCCAGAAAAGATACTTAATCTTATTCGGCAGAGGGAAACTGTTCCAAAATCGAAGATTTTATTATTATTTATTTGGATGCAGAATCCAAAATAAATGTATTTTTAGAGTAGATTTTTACATATTATTAATTAGATTTGTTCAAGTTTCTTGTTTATTTGGAACCCTCTTTAAAATTTCAAAGTTTTTAAAGATTATTTTCATAATGTTATAAATTTTGTTTAGGGTGCCAAAGAAACTATAAAATTATATTTTTAACGAATAGATGTATAATGTAGTGTTTGGTAATTTTTTAAATTGGAGTTCGATACGAGTAACTTGCGAAGTTGAAAGTCGTTTTTGTTATTCACACTTATGTTTATAATATGTATCCTTGCGAAATTGATAAACTCTTTCGCGTATATTTCCATGCAGATCCTCACAAATACATTGCATATCACATGTAAAAGTAAAATGCGCGCATTCATTGAACGCCGTATGCGAGTACAGGCTGTGATCGGTAATTCTTTACTTAAGAACTTAATTATTTTAATTTTATAGTTGATGTAATGAAAAACGGTAATTTTTGTTACAGATTACCTAAAGAAAAAGCAAATCATGACTGTAATTCCTTTTTTAAATAAATAGTAATTCGCTACTTTCGTAGTCTCGTTCCAAACTAACGGAACGATTTACTTTAAAAGATGTTGAAATTGAATTTTGAGAAAGAGACAATTTGAAATTAGTTTACAAAATCGTACTTATTTAGATGTAAAAATGATTTAATTTATCCAGAAGAATTACTGAAATGTAATGTACCCTTTTAAAAATACACGATAGAAAATATCCATGGATATTACTTGCTCAAAAAACCATCAATGACTATAAAGATAAAGACCGTTCTTCCTTCGAGCAAAGCTCTCTAAAACACGAAAATATTTTCAAATTCCAAGTGAGACGACAAAAAATTGTTTTTCCTTATTATTCTTATTTATTGCTGAAGGAGTTTTGCAGAGCTAATTGTGAAATCTTGTGATTAGTTTAAATGTTTTATGTCTTATGTAAATTCGAAGAATTGCAGTCAGTTTTCCACAGAATCCAATTTATTTAGTATACAAGTTTATGCGAAACGAGCAGAGAACTTAAAATGTGCTCGCTGCCGCTTGAACATTTGTCTTACGTGCCACTAGAGATTTTAAAGGATAGTTCTCAAGAACGAGAATTATATCCCAAAATTTCGAAAATCTCTTAGAATTTGAAGAAATCTTTAGAATCTCTTCAAATTTTGTAGAAATTTATTGAAATTCCTTAAAACTCCAAGGAATATTTTTAAATATTTTGATATTCTTAAAAATTCCATGAAATTTCTTGAACAAGTATTCTTTTAAAACATTCCATTATTCAAAAAGATTAGAACCTTTTTCTAGAAACGCAATTACATCTCATTAATCTTAATTTTAGTTGTCTTTATCACTAACGTGGGTCGAAATTCGCTTAAGAGCTTTGAGTCCAAGTACTAACTTCAAAAATAAATTTCTCATTTTATTAAAAAAATATTTAAATTACTGATATCTCCATTGTATATTCATAATTCTATTTAAAAAATAAGAAACTATGCAGAGCGAAAAATATCTAATTATAATATTTATCAAGGAAAAAGAAAAAATCGAATTTTGTAGTTAAAACTTGGACCTAACACTGTTGAGACTTACAAATATGCAACAAAAAAAATTGTACCACTTTCTGTTTTAGAAGTTTTTTTTCGACCTACTTTCATGAACAGTCCGTATGTTTAATACAAGATAAAGTTTCTTGCGGCAGCAAAAACTAATAAATACGAAGGGAACTACCCGAACAGCAAAGACAGATAGTGATATTACAATCTACTAGGGAACTAAGGTAATAGTTAAGTATTTATATGTATAATATATATGATAGAAGTAACTAGTTGGACATATGCGCACTATTACCACGAAAAAAGCTTCCTTTCTTCCTTTATTGGTACTCTACTTTGTAATATATATAAAAATCTTAAGAGCGCTGGATGTTTTAACTTCAAAATTCGATCTCTTCATTTTACTCAATAAATATTATTATAATTAATTATACATATTTGCATTTTGTAAGCATACTCTTCTTAGAAATAGAAATGTGTCTATAGAGCGAAAAAATATTTAATTACATTTGTTATGTAAAATGAAGAAATAAAATTTTGATGTTAGAACTTGGATCCAACGACCATAATTGTCAGAATGACTTGTTTCAGCGTAAAAATTAATGCGAACGAGTATTTTAAATGTTATTGATTCATTAACTGAGTGCCAGGTTGATAATGTATTTGTAATTGCGAGTAGCGATGTTGTCGAAAAAATTGTGTAATACCGCCTTGAAGTATAAATTAAAAATACAACTTTTTATCAAACTATACTCGGATTCAAAGTTACCATCGATAATCTTTGTATGTATTGCATTTGAAAGGCCGTAAACTGTAATTTCTAGGCCTTTCATTTGTTGAAACTTTACTGTAAGATAAACAAGTAATGTAAAATAGGGCGAAAGTATGATAGAAGAAAAGACAATTTCTACGCGTTGGTTCCTCGAACTTTCCTTCCAATTTGTCTAATGCTTCCTCAGAAGCAACCTGTATAGAGTTTTGGAATTATCCAAACTTTCTTCATGACATAACAGAACAATAAATACCATTAATTCCAATAAATCTTACTATTATTACTATTCCCACAAAGAGAAAATGACTGGGGGCAAATAAATACCTTTTTAATGACAGTCGCAGCAAATCATATGATAAAGATAATTATTTTTTCATTTCCTTTCTTAAATCGTATTTTAAAGTTTGAAACGGTGTTATAATACTTAATAGATAATAAGGATCTTAAAAAATACATTAAAAATTGTGAGGAGTGCATTTATCAACATTTTTTTTTTTCAGACATGGTGTTGGCGAGAGTTGACAAGTTGAGAGCAGCTAAGCATTGTTCAATGACGCGTCACTGGAGGTGTTTTACATAAATTACGTGAATGAGGTATTTTATGTAGAAAATCGGTAAAATATACCTAGTAAAATACTTTAAGGGCGTTGGACCCAAGTGTTAAGCTCAAAATTCTATTCTCCATTTTACTCAACAAAAATTATAGATAAATATTTTTTCGCTCTGTATCACTAATCTTTTTTCAAATATAAGACTGTATATAGAGCGAAAAGATATTTAGTTTCGATTCTTTTTGCATAAAACGAAGAATTCAAACTCTAACTCCAAAATTCAATATTTTCATTTTACTTAAAAAATATTTGAATTAGATATTTTCTCGCTCTGTACGCATAATTCTAGTTAAAAATTGATTAATTTTACAGAGGGAAAAAATTTCAAATTTAATATTTGTTGAGTAAAATGAAGAAATAGAATTTTTAGATCAGAACTTGACTCCAACACCCTTAAGAAGATACGCGTAATTGTAGAAGTATAGATAAAACTTCACTTCTATGCACTCTACCGATTGTAAGAAATTTATTCATGTTATTTTGTTACTAAAGATAAATAAACAACATTTTATACCTATTTCTTTGTGTATTTATTTTTTCCTCACCTGTACACCTTGCACATAACTCCTATAAAATCTAAATTAAAATTCTTAATTTTTAGCTATAGCTTTTTTTATAATCCTCTCCAAGAGCACATATTCTTTTAAAGTTCATATTTTTATAATAATATGGTGTGGGAGTAAAAGAAGTTAAAAAGGTTAAAATCAATGTTTGCGTTGACTGGATAGCAAAGCCGAAGCACAAAATCAAAGAATTGTATCAGGAGAATAGAATATGCGAAGAGGTATCCTCTGTAACAGGAGCAATGCACCGCGCATGCGCACTGAGTGAAAACTACGAATACCTCCTCGCACATTCTATTATCCTGATACAATCAGCTAAATTTTCGAATTTATTTGAGTTGATCCGTTGCCAGCCATCATTTTCTGGTGCAGAAATTAAGAGAATGGATCAGGAGAATAGAATGTGGGAAGAGGTGGCACGATGTTTAGTATAAATGCGCATGCGCCGCGCGCGAAAATTCAAATTTGCTTTTCTCATTTAATACTATGAATACCTCTTCGTATATTCTATTCTCCTGATCCATTCTCTTAATTTCTGCACCAGAAAATGATGGCTGGCAACGGATCAACTCAAATAAATTCGAAAATTTAGCTGATTGTATCAGGATAATAGAATGTGCGAGGAGGTATTCGTAGTATTAAATGAGAAAAGCAAATTTGAATTTTCGCGCGCGGCGCATGCGCATTTATACTAAACATCGTGCCACCTCTTCCCACATTCTATTCTCCTGATACTCTAGGCAGAATTTTCGTTATTATTCGAGCTTATTCGTTGTCAGAGACCATTTTCTGGTGCAGAAATCAAGAGATTGGATCAGGAGAATAGGATGTGTGAAGAGGTATTCGGAGTTTGCACTTAATGCGCATGTGCAGGGCGTGGCGAATGTTACAGCAAAGACCTCTTCGCACATTCTGTTCTCCTGGTACTCCAGGCAGAATTTTCGTCTTTATTCAAACTTATTCGTTGTCAGAGACCATTTTCTGGTACAGAAAATAAGAGATTGGATCAGGAGAATAGAATGAGCGAGGAGGTATTCGTAGTTTAAAATGTTAAAAATAAATTTGAATTTTCGCGCTCAGCGCATGCGCATTTATGCGAAACATCGTGCCACCTCTTCGCATATTCTATTCTCCTGATACTCTAGGCAGAATTTTGCCGTTTATTCTGGTTTGTTCGATGGCTGAATCGAAGAGCAAAGACCAGGGAATTGTATAAGGATACCATGATGTATGAAGAGCTCTTCGCTCATGAAATTTATTCATGTTATTTTTTTTACTAAGGATAAGGATAGGATTTTTACTATAAGGATAAATAAACAACATCGTGTACGTATTTTTATGTGTATTTATTTTTTCCTCATCTTTACATCATTTTTCTTACATCTTACACCTTTATATCTTTTTTTCCTCATTTTTACAAGTTAAAAATCACTATTGCACTCTTGATTTTCAATCATACCGATTTCTGCGCTTACATCCTTCGTAGTAAAATTACTAATATTTCTAATCTTTTTCTTTACATCTTACATCTTTACATCTTTTTTCCTCATCTTTACAAGTTAAAAATCACTATTACATTCTGGATTTACAATCTTACTGATTTCTGCGCTTAAATTCTTGGTAGTAAAATTACTAATGTTTGTTAGCAATGCGCGTATAAAGCTGTGATTAATGAGGCGATGAGAAAGCACTACATTTTCTTCGTGGTCAAGTTCGTTGTCTCTGAGACTTTCGTAGACACTGTCTAACTCTTCTCGAATGCTTTCTAAGGCTTCTGGATCTCCTGAGAATAACTTCAATCCCTTTGTCAAGACTTTCTGTAATGTAATGATAAAAAAAATTAGTAAATTAATAAATAAATGGTAAGTTTAATTTTCTAAGTAATTGTTAAGGGTGTTGCTGCCAAGTTCTATTCTAAAAATTCGATTTCTTCATTTTACTCAACAAATATTAAATTTGGAATTTTTTCCCTTTGTAGAATTAATCAATTTTTAACTCGAATTATGCGTACAGAGCGAGAAAATATCTAATTCAAATATTTTTTAAGTAAAATGAAAATATTGAATTTTGGAGTCATATTTTGAATTCTTCGTTTTATGCAAAAATTATCGAAACTAAATATTTTTTCACCCTGTATGCAGTCTTATCCTTGAAAAAAGATTAGCGATACAGAGCGAAAAAATATTTATGTATAATTTTCGTTGAGTAAAATGAAGAATCGAATTATGAGCTTAACACTTGGTTCCAACGCCCTTAAAATAAATTTAATTATTATTTTAACTAAAGAAATTTCACTAATTTATTTACTTCTGACTTTTTAATTTACAAATTTTAAACAATCTTTAATACATACCAGACAAACTTCTTTTGGTATCCAATAAATCAAGTTTCTTGTATTTTGCAATTCGACTTCTGTTGCAGATGCAAGAGGACTGTAAATCCATTTTGGTGTAATCAAAGTAGATGACATTGAATCCTTTGTTATAATATTTAAGCGATCGCTTAAAGATTGCTTAGTGGAACTCAATTCCCTCATTAACATTTGCTGGGAATCTTCAAGTTTTGAGGCGTTCAGTTCCTGAACTTGAATTAATCTTACCGCTGGAAAAATTTCTTGATCTATTTGTTCAATGATTTCCTCTATAATAACTCCTTTCGTATGTTGTATCACTGATTCGATTAAATCTTCAACGATAGCTTGGCTAATCTGAAATTAGAAGTTTAGTTTATTTATAATTATTCTATCTGTAAATATCTGGAGGATAATTGTAGATTTTATTATTATTTTATTCTATAATCTTAGTTTGGATAAAAATATAAATATTTAGTTAAAAATTCATATTTTTGATTCAAAATTAATCTTTTTATTTTAAAAAAGACTTTCAAATTGAATTCAAAATATATTATCTTAAAAAATCACTCTATGTCTCCTGTTTAGATATAATTTTGTGCTGTGAAGTCTATTACACTTCTAAGTTAAAAAAACTTTACCTCTTCAGTTTTCTCTTTTGAAAAGTTTTCTTCGACCAAGCGTCGTTTCAACTCAAGAACTTCTCTAACGTACTTTTCTCCATCTTGAACGTTCATACAGATTCGATTGCCCAGGTACAGAGCCAGAGCCTTTCCAAATCCTGTCCTAGGATCCTCATCTTTACAGAAAGCGAAGAGTAAGTCCATGTAGTTTAGAAAGTACTTTTGAGTAAGAAATAGTTCTGACAAGAGTTCCTTAATCAGCATTAATCTGAATGACTCCTCAGGAGTTATATTTTCATACTCTTCAAAAGATACATATGAAGATTCTTCATCTTCTTGACACATCTTTACCATCTTTGAGGGCAACCTAATCCCAGTAACTCGCTCGAAATTATAATAAACATTTTCCTCGCCTTGGTTCGCTTCCAAATTAGAATTTCTACCGTGAAGAATTTCCACACAATGGGGATCGATTTCAGTTGACTTGTAAAACCAAATTGGCAATGAATGAAATTGCTCTCGAGTGATGACCTGAAAATAATTAATTTTTGTTAAATTAATTAATTATTTAATTAACACTCTTCGTATTTTAAAAATCTCCCTTATCCAAATATTACCTCCTTCAATTGCAGATCAAAAGCTTCAAAAGTTTTCTTGGCTTCCAAAAGTTGATCTGTAGAAGGCATGGGGATTTCCATCCCATAAATAATAAATTCTCGCCACTCGATTGAGTCGCAATCGCAACCAAAAAGTTCCTGGATAATCTGGCAGACTTGCTCATTTTGTAACTTATACCATGCAGAAGGAAGTAATATTTCTTCTTCTTCTTCGCCGAGAGTTATTATGTCCATTAAGATATAGAAAAACGCACGCCTTGAGATTTTTCCACAAGGTGCAGCATGATGTAAAATATCCATCAAGCGTCCCAACTGAGCTATTTGGAATCGGAAAGGAAGAATTTCCTCTGTTATCAGTGGCGGTTCTTCAAACTTGATGGTTCTTATTATGAATTGATCGTCTTGGAAGAACATCTCTTCTTTAATTGATCTTTCTTCCTCGATAGCCAAGTTAAATGCATTTACCATTTCGTTAACACTGTTAATCTCCCTTTCATATCTGTAAAATAAAGTATGTTATTTCAACAGTATAAACAATATTTAAATACCTAAACCTACCTATCTACAAGATCTTTATGCAAACGATGAAAGACTTTTTGAATATTGCCTAACAGAAAATTAATATCAGAACGAACAGCATTATCCAACATCTTTAGTCTCATTTTCATTCTGTTAATCTCGAAAAAAGTAGCATAACGCCATTCTTCCATCAAACTATGATACTTTTCCAAATTATCACCTGATGCAAGTTCCACAGATGGTTTACGAGATTTTTTACCTTTGCTCTTTTTCTTGGGATCCGCCTCTGTCCTTCTCATATCGCGGAAGGAGGAAGCAAGAGAATCAACAATACCCTCAACATAATCAATATTTACTTTTATAGCAATATAACAAATACTTTGATCAACTTCGCATTCATCCTTCTTGACATCAAGCAACATATCTTTCAGCTCATTCTCGACCAATCTACAATGCACAGCAGCTGGTGGTTCCAAAACTAATTCACTCTTAGCTTTCTTAGTCTTTGATCTACTCTTTGTATTCTTAGGCTTAACTTCTATATATTTTTGAATATCTTTATCAACAGGCGAATCCAACCGCTGAAGAAGCACTTTATGAAGTCTACTTCCCAAAGGTTTTTGCAGCATCGAGTTGTAATAGTCCTGCAGCATTTGCATTGTATCAATGCATCTGTCTATCTCGATCTGCGCAATATTTATGTAAACATTAATTAGAGCTACAGCTTCCAAGGCCGTCCAATTTTCTTCTATCAGTCTCTGTCTCTCCTCCTCTGATTCCTTCTTCCTCTGGTCACAAATTTCGAATAACTCAGACTGTAAATCAGCCACTCGACACTGCAATTCACACTTGAGTTCAGAATCCACTCTCATGTCTTCATCAAAGGCATTGAATTCACGATAAAATGGCTTAAAGACTTCTTGTTTTATATCAGGACGTGAGATGAATTTTTCCATGTGATTGATTAGGAAACTTCTGTAAGGTATGACAGCGTTCGAGTGTATCCTCTTCTTAAAAAGAACACCTTTCAGATTCGAAACGTAAAGAGACTCAAGATTCTCCCAAAGTATTGCCAGAGCTTCGAGAACCTCATCAGGTTGGAGGAATTTTACCCATTGCCAATCTTCTTCACCTGGTTTAATCACCACCGGTTGCTCACTTTTTTCTGGAGTTACTTCCCCTCCTTCTCCATAAATAGAATATTTTGAGAAAGTCTCCGAGGTTTTGGGAATAAGTTGCTTCGCAATAGAAGTTTTTACTCTCAAGTCCTTGAAACCTTTTCCAAAAAGCTCAGATGAAGATTTTCTTGGCAAGGACATGTCTCCAATGATGAGCCTTGCCAGTCTTTTTAAAGTAAGCAGATCAAAAGTGGAATAATAAAGAACATAAGCAACACTTTGCATGGCATAAAATGTATCCATAGGTGTTGCATCCTCTGGTAGAACTTCGAAGATCTCTTCATTAATTTCGTTTGGCTTTGTGATAACTCGAATAAAACCTGTCATGAACGTTTTAGAATCCGAATCAAGCTTCGTGATAGGATCAGGCACCAGTTTAGATTTTCTGTAAATTGAAAATGCATCCAAATTTTCATCTTCGAAAGTTATCCTCGATGGTGTGGAGATCAGATCCTCTGCTTCGGAATCTGAATTGATAAAAGGTCGTAGATTAAATCTTTTACCTGTTAAAGCAGATTCCAGACTTGCCATTTGCTCGTAGTTATTCGGATAGTCTACAATAGCCCAGCCTCTTATGTTTGACAAACTCTTGAGATATTGTATCAGGATTTTTGTGTTCAGTTGATCGGAAATCGGCTCTCCAAGCCTCAGGAAATCATAAGTCCATTTTCCGATGTAGGCATCATCCGAAAGAATCGGATCCATGTCTTCGAAAGGCACATTTTTAGGAGTTTGCACATATTTATTTAATAATTTCGATTTTTCGGTTGTAGTCGGCTTTGCTGCCTTCACCTTCTCGTCAGAAATTATAGAACCTAGATTGATATACTCGATGTCCTTCATTTCTTCTTTGTAGGCCTTCAAGCAGTGGTTAATCGCATCTTCCATAAAAACTAACTTAATCTCACTCTGCTCTAATAATTCTTGAAGAGTTGTAAGCACTCGATTTGGAACTCCTAGAACAATGACACGCTTTTCAACTTTGGGTATTGGAGCTGCTTCAGGATCTGGTGGATATGGATACAAAAATTCGAGTAATCTGTGCACAATGTACCCAAGAACTCTTAATCCAAGTCTGAGAATTTCTTCAGTCTCGTCATCCATTTTAGGAAGATATTCATCCCATGGAGATTCTATATTTTGATAGGTCTCGAAATCAAAGTTCTTCAAAGTGCTTTCTCTTTTTGATTCAAGCTGCATCACTTCCTCTATTTCTTCCTCTTCATTTTCTTCTTCCTCTTCATCTTCTGGATCGAAAATTGGTTGACTTTTTATGAAGAGAGCCTTCCAACTATTCCAAACTGTTCTGGGTAAACAGTAATCATTTTGTTCCAAGTATTCCCCAGCCTTGATTGATATGTCAATCAAATCGCTGACAATTTCCAAACATGTCTGCTGATGTTTTTCTTTAATTCTGCGAATCTTTTCATCGCGGAGTCTTTTTTGAAGTTCGCAAAGTCTCTCGCATTCATTTTCAACTTCCTCTTGATCTCTGAGTTTTATTTCCCTTTCGCGTTTATAATCAACAAGGATTTCATTTTCTCTCGTACTCTGCATCAGGTTTTCTACTATTTGACGATTAGCAGCGATTTTAGACTTTCGCTGACGAATCTCGCAAAGATTAGTCATTATTCGTTTCTCGTACTGAGATTGGATGAGAACCTTTTTGGCGATAATCTCATCAAATTTAGTTTCCTGATCATGAAGCAGTTTCTCCCAAACTTCCGAGAGCAGTAGTTTTTGCATTCGTTCTTTGAAGTTTTTTGTAGTCGACTGATGGTCACGTCGATTCTTTAATTTCTTGAGATACTCCTCCACAGCATGGAGCATAATTTCACTAGTTTTTAAATCCTTCCGCGATCTTTTCTTGTTTGGGTCCTCGTAAATTTCATATGTAGTGCTGAATTTATGTTTGCGTTGAAAATCGTCAATATCTTTAAGTTCACTTTGTCTCATCTCTGTAAGTTTTGCTTTGGGTAGTGGCTCATCAACAGATGTTTCTTGTTTTTTAAGTTTTTGAGCTTCTTTGAACTTTTCTCTCGCCTGTTTGGAGAATTTTATAATTTGAGGATTAAATTTAAGGATTAATTTAAAAAAAAATAATATTTCAAAACATATAAAGAGATTAAAAAAATGTTAAGATATTTCATGAATTTTAATAGATTTCAAAGAGATTTCAAATAATTTCCCTTTAAATTCTTTAAAATCACTTAAAATATCTTCAAGTTCAAGTTCTTAAAAATATTACCAGAAGACGATCGAGTTGAAAAAATGTCTCAGTAGATAGCACAATTAATCCTTTTTAGGTGAAGAATCACTGAAGTTAAACCACTTAGAAATATAAGCAACAATGACTTTAGAACTTAGAAAGAATCGCGAGTCTAGTACAAATTAAGCAGAGGTCTCACTTTGACTTTTACACAACTTCTCTGCTTGAGAGTCAACACGGAACTGAACTAATTAATTGAGGTATATTGTAAGGCCGATAAACAAAACAAACCGTCCGAACCAAAACAATAACCGTGTGGGAGAAGTTAAGGTCAGATACGAAAATCCCAAGAATAATAAAACCCTTCCTCGATAGGTAAATATTTTCCAATTAAATATCTCTAACGAGATTAATTTCGTCCAAAATCAGAACTATGTCAATAAACCATCAACAATCTTGAAATCTTTGAAATCTTGTGAAATCTCTTGAAAATTTTTTAACTCTAGAATTTGTTTTAAATCTTTTAAAATTCTTTTACATTATTTGAAATCCCTTGAAACTACCTGTTTGCAAACATCAATGATTTCTTGGCGTTTCTGTCTATACCATTGAATGGTTTCAGTTTTTTCAACCAAGGGAGCAGCCAGAGGATTTTCAGAAGGTTCCACTGGTGAAGACTCCTCAGATACTCTAGTTACATCGAATTTGGTTGATGTTGGAATGAATTTTTCTCTTTCTTGCTGAAGAGTAATAAAGTGGAGTCTGTCCTTGTTTTCTAATGACAAGTAGAGTTTGTAAAAGAGTCGAAGAGCAGTGCAACCTTTCCCAGTTGAGATCTCGTTAACTGACTGGTTGTCACAATCTATTCCAATGAATCGTAGCCACACTTTCAGATGCTTTAGATTCACTCGACAAAGAGCTGGATCGTGAGTGTGGATAATTGTACTCAACTGGCTATCGTTGATGATATCGTAACTGTGCAGAATCTTTGCCATCAAAGTTCCATCCCTGGCATAATGTCCAAAAATTTCTGGACTGAGGTTGATAATCACACCCAGTCGAGTTCGAAACCACGTTTTTAAAGTTTCGCTCATTTTCTGGGACTTGGAACTTTAGTGGATGAACGTCAATTCTGAAATTATTAAATATTATCAGAAACCAATCACAGATTGAAGTACTTTCACTTTAACTACTGTTTTTTTAGGTTTTTGTTAAACTAAGACAGAACTCTGTGAAATTAGTTATTAATCGAGGGATTGATCACTCGAATTTTGAGTATACGCACGCACGAAGAAAAAATGATACGTTCTCTTATTACATAGATCTAATCCTTCAAATAAACTAAAACAGCTAAATAATGAATACAGTGTTCGTTAGTTTATCTTTTATTAATTGAAACCAACAGCGTTTAGCCAATAAATAATCATTTTACCGCATCTTCTGGCTAGCCCACATCTTTGAGATATAACATTGTCGAACAATGTTTAGTAATTTCATTAATTTACTGCATAGGCAGATTTCCAAATAAACTCACATCACTCAACTCACGGTTGTTATAAAATTTAAAAAATTTTTCAAAATAACTTTAACCTGTTGGTTCTACGGTACTAAAATCATACGCTTGGTTTTTCGACTAAGCACACAAAAGATAAAGTTCCTTTTCACTCATTCAAAGTTTCAGCCTTGCTGATACGGAATTTCAAACCATTTTCACAATAATAATCATAATAATATAATATAATAATCATAAGATGAAACAATAGAATTAAGTAATATTTCTAATGATAAAAAAATCAATAATAATGCATCGTTTTCATCGTCGTCGCAGTCATCATAATGTATTTATAATATTTATACCGTGGTGATAATATATAATTACATACCATTATCGTTGCGATAATATAATCATTAATCACATTACGAACGCAGTTCTATTCACAAATTAATTGTCGTCATCGCCGTCATTGTCGCCATCTCAAAACAAATTTGAAATTACCGTTGTAGTTTCTTCTCATTACTGTATAATAAATTATCGATATTAATATATTTACAAAGGAAGTATATATTTACTAATATGTGGTAATATTTATAATAACTTACGGTTATGTTTCACGTGACTACAGGGTGGATAAAGTGTTGTCTATAAAGGTCTCGACGACGAGTTAAATACGTATACATACAACAAAAAAACAAACATTCTCACACTCACCACCGATCAACGACGTTCACAATAATGAGATGACATTTGAGCATTTGAGATTAGCGCGTTTTCAAAAAAAATATTGCACAAACATTTATGAACACGAGAAAAATGAAGGTGAAATATGATTTGAAAATTTTTTAAGGGTGTTCAAACCAATTTCTATTTTCAAAATTCGATTTCTTTATTTTACTCAAGAAATATTTATTACAATT
>CAJFCO010000124.1:624858-642076 GCA_904066015.1 Synergus gifuensis | reverse complement strand
TGCATATTTCTATTTATAAATATATTAGCGCTACAGAGCGAAAAAATATTTAATTATAATATTTGTTAAGTAAAACGAAGAAATCAAATTTTTAGGATAGAACTTGGTTCCAACATCCTTAAATATAATTAAAGTAGGAAAATAGAAGATTTTATTTCAGTGACTTACATTTTTATGATTAACCAATTTCATAAGCTTGAACTCCCTGTATGCCCTCTTCGCGTGTGTCACGTTTTGAAAAGGTCTGGAAAGTTTCTTAATCGCCACATTTTGATTCGTGACGGTATCGAAGGCCGCGCTGTAACAAAAAATACAATGATTATGGTTTTATTAAAAATATTGAAAAATTCTCTATTGTGTAACAGAATTGGGTAGAAAGTAATCCGAAGATTGAAATTGGAAAAGAGCGAATAAGAGAGAGAATAAAACGGTTGAGAAGGGAAAAAGGGACGTTGAAAAATGAATTAATTAATTATTCATAAGCTCTAAAAAATAAAGGTATAACACCAATAATAAATGCCATTAATTAAGACTAAAAAATCGGAAAAACAAAAACTTTTTCATCCTCTTAATCCTAATACTCGTTTATTTCGTTCCCTACTGCCTCTTCTCTTAAATCTGACTCTAAATCCCCTTTTTACGACCAGCAATCCAGAGAATTGGATGTCCTTTCGCAGGAAACAAAAAACAAAAAAAATAAGAAAGACCAGGATAGAAAAATATCATTAACTTTTTTTACCCTCTCGGTTTTCATCGATCACGTTTTGAATAAACTTTTTGGTAAACTCTTTTCTTCAAAATTGATAGTAAATTGGAATATTCAGTTTCATAGCGATGCCTGCTGATTAAAATCCGAAAGTTGCGAAGTAAATACAAGAATTTTCCTATCAAGGAACAGAATTTTAAAGATTTATGGGGATTTTAACAGATTCCAAGGAGTTTCAAAAGATTTCAAGGGACTTAAAGGATTTCGTAAGGTTTTCAATTTTTTAATATTTCTCAAATTTCAATATTTCAAGGAATTTCAGAGGATTTAAAAGTAGCTGAATATAAGTAGCTACTTTATACTTAATGAAAAAGTGTTACATCATTTATAGACGTACTCTTAGGAAAAATTGATATTACAGGTTTCTCCATGTAAAAATAGGGGAATAATGCTATTTTAAAAAAAAATATTTTAGTTCACGCACTCAATCTTGGGAGCGAGATAGGCAGATTTTTTCATTCAAGAAATATCGGATTTCCTTGTTGCTGGAGTCGAATTCTTTTTTTTTACTCACCACACAATACCCTGAGCCCCGACTCCCCGAGGTTCAACTCTGATGTAACGCTCGGGAATGCAGAGGACTGTGTCACCGAAAGCGTGGCGACGATATCCGGACTTATGGTTGGAGACAGGATCCAATAAATTCACCATTGCGTTATCCATACCTTTTGACCAATCTTCATAAAGCTCGGGTCGTCCCCAGTGATCAGTGGTAATGTCGGCTTGTACGGTGTGTACGGTGCGTGTTAACTAGGAATACAGGCTAGCTACCAAACCAACGACAAGGACAACTAGTACAGGGAACGAAAACAATCGTGGTCAACATTCCTGGCACATTCGTAACAGAGAGGGGAAGAAAGAAAGATAACATGGGTGGCTGAAAGCGAGAAGAAGAGAAGATGTCCTGCATTGTGCAGCTTGCACTGTGCATCCCGTCTACGGGTATTGATTGCACAAACGTTCAATGCATTTCCGTCTCGTTTCATTTAGGAAGAGAGAGGAATAGCGTTCTGCCGTCTATCTCTCGTTAACATCACAAAAGTTTTACTCTTCGTTAACTTTTCTTTTTCTCTTTTTCTCCCCTTTTCAACTCTGTTTCAGGGTGTCCAGCCAGATTCGGATTGGAAATTGCCTAATTTTTACATTTATTTGACCCTGACTCAAAAAATATGTACTTCAAGCTTTTTATAGGAATACAGCATAGGAAGAATACAGAAATCGGAATTTTCGATCAAATAAAATTTAGGTCAAGTTGAATTTTAGTTGAAAATCAACCGTATTAATTTAAGGTAACAGTGAAAATCAATTATGTTAAAAAGTCAAACTCTTGGACCTATTACCGTGTGGAGACCCTGCGTACTTTTACAATCATAGCTTTCCGTACATCTCTCTGATACCAATCTGCCATTGTTTATTCAATCAGTTTTTTAAAGAAATATTCGGATTTGACGAAGATAAAAAAAGATGCTCTTCTTCTTCTTATTTCCATATAAAGCTGATTGCAAGAACCTGATTATCAGAACCATCCATACAACTTCATTCAACTCCCAATCTCAAAGGTTGAATTAAACTGAAACGTGAAAATAAAAAATATTCAGTGCCAAAAATACAGAGCATGTTAATTTTAGTTAATTTTAGTCAATTTTTAAATGATAAAGGTAGTGGATGGATCTAAAAATCAAGGAAAGAAATCATAATAATCTGAAATATATAATGCAAATAATAAATAAGATGATTTGAAAAATCCAAAGTGTAACCTGGAGTATATTATTTCTCTACTTAATTAAAAACGAACCATTAAATATAATTCAACAATATTACATTCTAGATTCAAAAGAAAAACCACTACAGGCAGAACTCGAGATTCACATGCAAAAATAGTTTACGTGTGTTAAATATTCAAGTACAGTCGTGTACATGCAATAAATGAAAACTAAATTCGAAAAGAAACAACAACATTGAAAAGTGAGAAGTGAACAAATGTGTATGGATGGTTTTTGTCGTTCCCCATTTTTTATGGCTGTTAACGTTTTTACTGTCTTCTATTTTTAATGCCAAAAAGTTTACAGATTTTAAGAATAATGTCGAACTTACTTTTTACATCTTTCTACATTTTCTGAAGAATCTTGCATAGTTTTTATAAATACATGAAAAATTCTAAAACTCCCTTAAAACTTCTTTTAGAAATCTAAAGAAATCTATTTACTGTTTTCTTAAACTTCAAAATCTTTTTAAATTATGAAAAATCTTTTTCATCGTGTTCTTTCATTTCGGATTTATTTTCACCTCGGTTTTTCGCCAACTAAAATCCTTGATCAGATTTCGATTTCAGCTCATTTCATTGGAACCAAAGAATATGTAGCAGTTTTCCTTTGACGCGTATCCTTCATTTGGTTTCACGTTCTCATTTTATTGCGACTCCTGGCGAACCTACCTTCAAACTCAGGTCCGTTGGCCGCAGCTCCCTTTCAAGCTTTGGCACTCTTTACTCTTTACTCTTTGCGACGAACCAGTGGCCGAGTCTTATTGAAAACCGATATCCGCATTCCGAGCAAACGTCCGACTTACCTATATTGCTCACTCACGTTGCGGTGGTGCACCTTATATTCTCTGAATTACATTCGAGCTTACACTACCATTCACTGCTTGAGAATAATACTTGAACTCATATCGTATTCGTCTGTACGAGCTTCCGAGTTTATGCATTACGTAAAGTCAAATGTTTTTTCATCGAGCTTTTTAAAAGTTTTTGCATTTTATTCACCGCTATGTGTTCACTTCGCTGATTCTAGGATTAATTATCAATTTCAGTAATCAAATGAGACTTTTTTTTAACACTCAATATCTTTTTAAAACAAGATTATTATTAGGGTGCTTCATGCTATTATATTTTTTAAGCACAAGATGTAATATTCACAAGCAGAGAAGTCATGGTTTAAGGGCGTTGGAGCAAAGTTCTAATCTAAAAATTCGATTTCTTCATTTTACTCAAAAAATATTAAATGTGGAATTTTTCCCTCAGTAGAATTACTCAACTTTTAATTAGAATTATGCGTATAGAGTGAAAATATTAAATAATATTTTAAATAATTCAAATATTTTTTAAGTAAAATGAAAATATTAAATTTTGAAGCCATATTTTGAATTCTTCGTCTTATGCAAAAAGTACCGAAATTAAATATTTATCTATAATTTTCGATGAGTAAAATGGAGAATGAAATTTTGAGCTTAACACTTGGGTCCAACTCCCTTAAATAAAAGGTCATAATACTATATTTTTTCTCGAAATTGATTCATGATCTCAAGAAGTGACTAAATAAATTTTAGCAAAATCCTTGGAGCTGTTTTCGGGAGCAAATTAGTTTTAATATTGTAAATCGAAGTCAAGAAAAAAATCTAGAGTGCTATGACTTTTTATTTAAAGTTGATTCAGGCTCACTGTCAAGTTCTTATACGTATTTCTAACTTACAGATACAATTTAAATTTTTAACTTCTACAATCGCCTTATCCACAATTATACATAAAAAATGAGATGCTCACCAAACAATTCCTTGCGCGCCAGATCCAATAGGTTTGAGATTCTGGTACCGCTTCAGGATAGTGAACTTTGTGTCCCCGACCTCGACCGTGTAGAACATGGCGGACAGCCGGGTTGTCATTTCAGGCCCCAGGTACGGCATGCGCCTCGGTGTTCGCCTCTCCACCTGGACCTGCACTTCCACTCCTGTAGAGCACTCCTGGTGCACTCTACGCGGACTTACGCTCTTAGCCACTTTGGACTCGGGGTTTGATAGTTTTTCAAACTTTTCCTTCGATTACCAGTTCTTGGTAAATCTAACTGGATTTGTCTGAAACAATAAAATAAATTGATTACTACAGGCATAAGGTATAAATAGCATTTAAAATGAAAAAAAAAGACACAATGTACCAAGAATATTAAATGTTTATTCATTCAGAACGTTCAGATTTTCAACTACATTAAAAAACATAGCCGATGAGAAGTCTTTTAAACATAATTTGGTGACTACATCATCAGGAATGCCTTGAATCTTGAACTCGGCAACGCACTTGCATGCATTGCTGATTACTCGACATGGATTGCGAGCAGGATTCACGCTGCTTTCAGTGAATCATTCTGCGTGATTCTGCGTCACCTGAGACCAGGTTATTGATCCTGGCAAACTATGAGATCTAAACAACTTTTGAATTCGGAGGTGAGGATAACAATCAGAAGTCCAATTAATCACAAGCCAAAAATATCTTGCTATACATTTTCATTTAAAGTGCTTTCAACTAATTGCTTATTTTGGCAAAGCAGAAGATTTCATAGGTCAAGAGACTCTTATAGTAAAAAAAAAAGTAAATAAATAAATAAAAAACTCGACAAATTAAAAAAATATTCGAGTGTTCAATTATTATGGAACACTTGAACCTCTATCCCTACTTTTAAATTTTAAGCCTCGAGGAAACAGAACATACCTGAGAATGTGGAATAACTGAATATTCTCCTCTTAAAATGTGATAGAAATCAAAATATGTCGACAGGTATACCAGCGACACTTGCGTAAACATGATGAGAGTGATAATAATATTCAGACAGTAAACAACATGGCAATGTTATTATAACACGTGTTCGAGGCAAATACGACTAGAGTTCAGAAAGAGTTAACGACCCATTTAATGGAACCGGAATTTCTTCCCTTCGTTGTTATGCCAACTAGTTCCAATTCTCAGACAAAATTAGAATAAGGAATATTACAAAACTGTGAAACTCACCATTGTAACTCGGAGTCTCTCTACAACAAAAAAAAGTGATCTCACAGAGATCCCCTTTTTTATAATTATTATTATATTACCAATAAAAATTTAATAAAGATAATATAGATGTACAATTAAATCCACTTCTCTTCCTCCTTCCAAGAGCAACCCCTTCCACTTTTCTCTTCACCTTTCCAAAAAAAACCCCTTCCCCTTTCCAACCAACACCAAAACCAAATGTCACGTGCACGAAGTATTCTGGCGTGTATTATGAACGAATCAGATATCAGTCATGCGGCTTTTAAGTTCGTTTTCGGTCCTAAATCAATATATCCGCCAAGTCAGACTAACTTTATGTCCTCGCTACTGCCATAAATTAGATTATCTGATGAATTTAAGACAACTCTGAAAGTACATGTAAATAACTTTTAAGGTTTACTTTTTACTGCGTAGGAATTCTAATTAAAATACCAATGTCGAATTACCAGGACGAGAAATTGATTAAACTCGCTATATAAACTTTGTAGTGCAACGGTAAAGCTTTTTATGACATTTTTTCAGGAAAATTGTAGTTGTAGAATTAGCAGTAAAAGAAAGCTCGCGTGTTAATTGAAGCTAAACTTTTTTAAGATTTCATTTCGCCGTTGGCAGAGGATTTTATTTAAGTGGGAAGACGAGAGTACCTACTGGGCGAATCGGCTGTAAATCGTTAAAGATAACATATACTGAGTTGAGTTGTGAATAGGGTTGGCCGCTCAACACAATCTAGGTCATCTCGTCTCCCTCTTTATAGCGCTGCAAAGAATAATAAAACTCTAGAAAAGCCTACACCCTAGTTCGGATCGATGAGGTAAATGCTCCACCTAGGATAGGGGCGCAAGTGCCACATGGCATTTTGTCTTTTCGCAGCATCCTAATCCACATTTCCTATCTCGGGTTGTGATATAGGCTTTTAGGGCTCGCAGATTAAGTTGCTCTATTTCATTCAGAGAGGGGAAAACGAGATTGAAAGATCAGAGCCTCTAGAAAATACACCACAAGAGTAATCACTGAAAACCCACACTCTCAGAAAAATATCTAGCAAATGATAAAGGTCACAATATCAGTCATTACAGTACCTATTGTTATTAAGAAGTGGGATTTTTTCCATAAAAAATAGGTGAGAAATAGATGATGGAAAATTCAAATAAATTTAAATTAACAGAACGGAGGTAGTAAAAAAATTTTTCTGGAAGCAAAAAAAAGTTACCCTCCAATTCAAGACAATAAAATTTAAATTAACAGGGTGTCTACTGATCAGGGAATTGGAAATTCCCGGGATTTTCCAGTCTTTTCCTGGTAAAATTTTTTTTCCTCTGACAGATTTATAGTTTTTATTTTGTGATTTTAATAATTCAGGAGAAATTCAAGGGAATTATAAAGAGATCAAAGAAACTCTAAATAAATCAAGGCGAATTCAATCAAATTCACGGCAAATTGAAAAGAATTCAATACAATTCGACATCAACATAAATTTGAAGAATTTCATTCGAAGAAGACAAATTTCGAACATGTCTAGTTATAAATTAGCTTTAGAATATGCTTTGAACACATGTCTTAATACAAAGGTCTATAAAGCTGAAAGAACATCCTCAGAATAAAACTGAAAAGCTTCCCCAATATTGTTTTGACAACTTCGAAATGTGGGAGATAGAACATAAATTTAAGTCAATAAAAATTGATTAAATGATTCCACTGAGACTAGATAAGTCCATAAGATTTGTAGAAGCAGTTTAAAATAGAACTACTAATTCCAAGACGTGAATTTCAACACTGAAATCTCGATAGTGATAGTGATTTGTTATGAAAGTAGATCACATATTTCATCTGTCAAAGTGGTAACAATTTATTCCATTTTAATGTGGCAAGAAAAGCGACAACCTTGGCCAGTTCTTCGTAAAACTTATATGTAATAAATTAGTCTGCAAATTTATTGGGACTATTAACAACTTTGAAAGTGTAAAACTGTCATTGGACATATAGGACTAATTATAAATCTGAAAGATAGTTTAATTGAAAATAAATATTGTGCTAATTGATTCAGAGAAGAATCCAAAGCGTAAACAGCAATCAGAGCAAAAACTGAACACTGATTCCTCGTTATTTCTGAGAAGTTTGAACGATTTATTTGTTTTCTTTTTAAAGTTTATAACATCCACTAATCGACGATTAGACTGCAGTCTAACAAAAGCTTTTGAAACATGAAACTTCAGTTGTGATTTCAGTATTTTCCTTGTGCTTTTGTCTCCTCATTGCAATGTAGACAATTATGTATCTTACTCAAACTATATGAAACGTAGGAATCTGACATTCTTGTCCATTACAATGTTGGACATCCTCCAATCTAAACACAAAAGTTGCTCGCCACATGCTCAGCAATTCATCCCAAAGTCTAGAATGGACTACACCTGATACAAGTCTAGAATGGATCTACACCTGATACATGTAATTCACGTGATGAGGAAAGTCTGAGGAAGCGCATATATATTTTGTTCCGCAAAGAAAAACATCTATTATAAAAATTTGAATTTATTATAAAAATTTGGATCTATTATAAAAAATTGGATCTGCAAAACTTACCATAAACCAATAACCATTTTGGAAGGTTGGCGAAATTTCAGATTGAATCTGTGAACAGATAAAGGGGACCATGTAATGCCTATTATTAGATTAAATCATAATTTTACTAAGAAATATTCAGTTAGATTTGATATCGTTATATGCTAAAATTCACATATAAACTTTAACTATAAATATTCCTAATTTCAAAATGTATCACACTGTTAAAAAAATCTCTATGAAATTTACTGTAATATATATGCAAATAATTTCATACACATTTTAATGGATTTTTATATACATTTCAGAAAAACTGTACTTTTGTATATAAAAATTGCATATTGTATATTATACACTGCCCTGCAAAAGTTTGGATTCACTTAGAAAAATCGTTTTTTTTTTTTGTATTTATCGCTTTAATTATCGTTCTCAGACCGTTTTATACAACGTATTTGTTCAGAACAATATTGTATTGATAACTTTTGAGCGTTTTCTTTTAATTATCATTTATTTATTGTATCAAAGTATGTTTATTTTAATATATTGAAAAATCGGCAATCATCAAATCGAAAGGCCAACATATTGATGAAAAATGGCTGGATTGATTTTCTCAATTTTTTCCAGCAAAAAACTCAAGCATATCACAAGTAAATGTTTATTACTTATTAATAAAATGTTATTATAAACAAATACATTGTATAAAACGTTCTGAGAACGATAATTAAAGCGATAAATCCAAAGAAAAATACGATTTTTCTAAGTGAGTCCAAATTTTTGCAGGGCAGTGTATATATTATAATAAATTGCATACAGATTTTTCTAAAAGTGATCCAATACATAATATTTACATTTTTGCCCAGAAAATCATAAACAAGATTCATAAATCATAAATCCAAATTTTGAATCAAGAAGAATATTGAAGTGAGGAGATTTCCTGAGAACACGTGCATCTAATAATAAAAACACAAGCTGTCTAGACGAAAACACAGTTTACTAAGCGATGTTTCGCCTGAAGGACGAAACTCCCCTATGGTGTAACGGCTAAGTTCGTGGAACTTTCGCGGTTTCATGTTCGGTAATGGGGGGTTGAGTTAAGGGGTCGAAGGGTAATTTTAATACCCAAATTCGCCTACGGAAAGACTTCAGGCTACCAATTGGCGGTATACGCATGGCAAATGTAAATAACGCTCTAGTAACTTACGATATAATAGCGAAATAATATAATAATAATGTAATAGCGAAACACTCAAAATTGGAATGAACAACCCCTCGAATTTCCCTTACATCCCTACTTTGCAATCAATTTTAGTATAATTCTCCTGGCAAAAAGTCTCTTCGAGTATAGATAGGCCAAGTAAGACGTAAAACAAAAGCTAAGTTATTATTCCTGTGCGCAACCGCAGCCTCGAGGTTTGACTCGTCGTTAGTAACTTTTCAGTTGTTAAGTTCAAAAGTTCAATGTGTAGGAGGCAGCCTTCACTTCGAGCATCTCGACTTCTCCATTTCCTTAGAATATTCCTGCTAATAAGGTTTCCCAGAGCCAGAAGTAAACCTTTTATTAAAATGTCCGACACTTTCGTAAAATCACAGTTGATATTGATCTCCCTTGCATTATAGAAAAAATATCCCATCAGAAACAAAGAGATAATCAGGGTTTTTCTACTTCTGATTTATCTTATCTATTATCACAGTATTTTACATCCTCTCGTAGAAATTTTCTTTTAGGACATTATCTTCCAGAAAAATGAACAATTTTATATACCGGAAAAGAGCCGTGTACCTTAGTTCGGTTATTCCAATGGAAATACCTCGTTTTCGCTTGAGGGAAAAATAAGGAAAAGGCGATAACGAAAGAGCATAAAGAGAGGAAAAAGCTATGCCTGAAGTTCTTGCAAGTAGTAAATGCGTGGACCGTTTGAGTCATGAAATATGATCGGCCTTTATCTTTGGAAGAGGAACATTCAGAGCTGAAAATACGAGCTTTCAAAAATCATAGGAGCTACAATTTTCAATGGATTTACTTACTTCATTACTTAGATTCTGCATCAATTAGAAAAATATCAGCATTTAATGACTGGAGTTTAATGGAATTTTAAATATACGTTTATAGCGTCGACAAATTATTTGCAAGTTATTGCAGGAGACACCAAGAGACAGAAAGTTAGAAAATGCGTAAAGCCTTTGATCTGGCAATTAGCTTTGTCGGTACAAGAACCGGTACTTTCTCTCTTCCTTCAACGAGGTTCTCCTACACTGTTTCCAGAATTCTTTTAATAAAAGACACCCTACATATTTTATGCCAAAGACAGAAAGGGAGATAAGTGGAGCTTTATTAAAATATTGCTTTTAAGCTCTTTTATTCCAAATATCGAGTTTTATTCCTGTCGCCATCGATTTGTGTTTTAAATTGTAACGCATATGAAAAACAAAGTGAGATTACATCAAAAGAGGAAGAAGAATTCACTTTGAATAGTTTCATAAAGAGAAAAAAACATTTTCCTTATACCGAATTATTTTCCAAATTTACATAAGGATTCTACTGAGAATTCTATTCCCTGCAACGAGTTATCGGTCTCGTTTCGTCTTCATTCTTCTTAACTACAAAGAAAAGTATTTTCATCCCAAGCTACGTTTTCCAATTTTTTACGAAAATCATTTTGGGGAATTTTTTTTTAAGGGTAAACAATTAGACATAAAAATCACACAATTTCATTTCTAAAATTAAAATTGAAAGTTATATAACTACCTAATTAATAATAACTCTTGCACCTTCAGTAAATATTATTACCGAACTCGTGAAGTTGAAAAATTCAAGCAAGGAAAATCTTTTACGAAAAATCAATACAGTGATGTGTGCATGGGGATATGAAACTTATTTTTCGATGGTATTGCTGTACTCATGACAAAGGTGAGGAACACGCGTTTATTTCCCAGAGGATGTAAGTCCTTTCGCATCAAAAACCCTACTCTCTCTTCATTTTCCCATTTTCATTGTCACTCTCTCCCTTCACCTATTCATACCAGCAATTACTTTAGAGAAATTCTCTGCTGCAGACTGTTTTTTTAAAAAAGATTTTCTAGATGTTGGTAAGATATATTTTAAAGTCAGTTTTTAGTCTTGTTTTAAGATTTCTTAGTCTTAAAACAAGACTAAAAACTGACTTAAACTTAAATTCAGCCTAAAAACTGAATTAAGCTGTAAACACTTTCAGTCCTTGTTTTTTCTGTGTTGGTTCTACCAAATTTTGAAAAATTCTCAGGAATTTTACGAAACTCATCAAGATTGTAGAGATATTAAGGAATTTCACGACATAAAAGGAATTTTACGTAATTTCTAAGTATTTGAAAAAATTAAATGGAATTATACAGGATTAAATAATATTTTGTAGGATTTTGAGTAATTTTAAAGAATTGAAAGAGCACGTACACGATTTCATAGGATTTTCATAAATTTTAAGGGATTTAACGAGATTTCGTGGTGAGTTATTAGACACGATCAATTTAAGAAACAGTAAGTTTAAAAAAACTTTGATGGTAAGCAGCGAAGAGGGACGACCCCTGAAGTTCTCCAGATAAAAAAGTTGTACGTGATAAAAAAGTTTTTCGCCCTTTGCTTCGATCGGTTTTCAGATTTTTCTTCTCCCCGTCTACAACTCTTCTAGTTATATATTTTCGATTTATTTCCTTGCTGGGAGTGAAAAACCCACATCACTAAGTTCGGTGGATATCCAATTCAAATGGTGACAGTATTCATTACTGAGTTGGATTTCAATCATTATAAAATTTGAAATCAATTGATGAATATCGTGAGGTTGAGAGATCAGCAAAGTGAAAATGAGTGTCCCCTTTCGGACAAAATGATAGCTTTATAACCATGTGTGATTGTCTATTCACGGAAGGGTTAAAGTACACGTCTGCACCCGTTCATAAATATTGATGCTATTTGTCAAGTTTGATGTATGGGAATGTGAGGCACAAGATCCATGACACGTGATGTAATATTGGACAACTCATAGCATTGTTCAAGCGCAATTTAACTATAAATTTATGGAATATTGTTGGAAACTCCATCTGACAGTACACTGAACTATTTAATCTCATTCCACGCTGTTTCGCATTTTAGAATACAGCAATTCCACTTGTCAATGATTTAAAATTAATTATATATAATATAAAGCATGATATCTGTGTTTTTTTATGTTTTTCCTCTCATTCATACCATATTTTTGTCTCGTTATTTTTCCTGTTACCGTAACAGTTTCTTAAAACTTACTTAGTGGAATGTTAAGTTTTCATAGAATTTCAAAAGATTTTGTCAAATTCCAAGAGATTTTAAGAGATTTTAAAGTTCGAGGTGGAATTCTGTGGAATTTCAAAATGTTTTTATGATTTTTAAAAGATTTCATCGAAAATTGCAAATGAAAAGTTGGTGAAACTAGATTTGCTTTTATGGGATAATTTCTGCATATCCTTCATCTTTATAGATAATTTTAGAGGGGTATAAAGTATATCTACTACCTTTAAAAATGTATTTTAAAAAGTTGTTATCAGCTGAACAGCTTATAAAGGGGTCCGACCAATTTAAGGGGTAATTCACCCCTTAAGGGTGAATATTTACGAACCATTATGTCGATATATAATGTTCGTATAATTCAACAAAAAAAAATGTTCTGCAGACGTGAAAACATCTGGCAAAGGCAGAGGAGAGGGTCAGAGGGGGGAGAAGGCCTAGACACGAGTATTTTGCGAATCTCAAAAATGACACTAATGTCACTGACTGTCTGCGTTCAGAAGTTATTTATAAAACTCGATTGACGGAGTGTCCACTGCAGCGTCGGGCTCGTTATTCAGAATAGAAGCCCCTCGTGGAATAGAAGAACATAGAACATTAATCAACCTAATCTTTTAAGACCATGTATAATAAGTCACGTGACTTTGCGCTTGTAACCGTATTTCAGGTTTTCAAGTGTCACATTAAAAAAGTAATAATTAAAAGTATAATAATTGATTTTTCTACTTTAATTTTACAAATCTTCAACTCTGTATCTGAACAAATGTAAAACTTCTTTCTATAGAAGAAACGTTCTTACGTTCTTGGCAAGACTAATTTTTTATTTCCTCTTAAAGTTTTGGAACCTTTTTTATCCTTAATAAAAGAGCCGTATTTCGATATTGAACGCAAAGAAAGGGAGATTAATAGAAAGCTCGTCTGAAGTCTCGTTTTACGTACTTTTCCCGGATTGGGAATAAAATGGTGGATATCGGATTTGCAAAGCGTAGAAAAGTCGGAAACAATCTCTTCATTCGCTTCAACGAATTCGTCGCGAGTTGGGAATAAATTATAGGCAATGTACTTTATTGTCGATTGGTCTGGATGCGATATATACATTATACATGAACAAGTACATTAATTACATCGTTTAATTAAAACCATCGACATTGGACCAACCTTGTTCAATGTTCACATTTATAGTTAGTTAATTCCTGCACACATCAATCGAAATCGTGAGCAGGTGCAATTTTGCAACATTGAATTGTCCGAGCAAGATTTTTCAGAAGTTATTCATTACTTCATGGAATTTCAAGAGGTTTCTAGGATTTTTAAAAGAGAACATTCAGAAAATTCAGAGAACATTCAGAAAATGCAGAGAACGTCAGCTTAGCTTCGTTATCCAAACAAGATTTATTCTTCGAAGGATAATACGTGTCCATACCCGCTTCTCACGAGATTTCCAAGTTGGACGTTCTCTCGATATTCCAGCCAATTTCGAGACGGGAAAGTTCGCATGTTATGTCATTTTTTTAATCGTAATTGGAAGCTTCTTACCGGGATGTCACGAGATAAAAAACGATTAATTCTTTTCTTATCAGGGTGGGAACTTCTAAATATTATAGAGCTAAAAATTGAATGAAGACTTTCTTCTTGCAACTGCAAGAGGCTCAGGATCTTGTCGAGAAAAATTCTCGTAAGCTGTTTGAGCCTATGACCAACTTAAGGGTTAAAAGGGTGTTGAAACTATATGTATTCACAGACACTATCAAAGCACGGAAGCGATTTGCATCCTGCCGACACACGTGCTGATGTTCGAGGCGGAATTCAGTTCTCGTATCGATCCGATTTGACTTAACTCGATGTACGCAGAGGGTTGACCCGATTACATTACGTAATTCTCATTCCAATAAAAGTCTCTGAGCCTACTCTGACGTTTTTTGCTGATGACACAAAAAGTTGTCAATTAAATTAAGTTTTAACCGGTTTTAACTTAATTTCAGCCGGAAATCCATGTCATGAACTATATGCACGCGCAAACGGAACGTAACGAGGCGAGAATTTATTTTGGGCCAATTAGAGACATTCCTCGACGCAAATATCTTCTTCGAAGCCGGTCGCGATGTGTGTGTGGTTGCATAACCGGCGGGGAATGAGAGGAACCAACACCCTTCACTCAACCACTTCTCTTCAGCGTCCTTTGTACACCGGAAAGTGCAAACAGCACCGACGCCTCTCAACTATAATCAAAACTGCATCTACTCAACTTTAGGAACAACATTCTTAATTTGCACTCTAAACAATCCTTCTAACTGACCTGCATTAAACACTGAGAAAAATGTATGTTTAAATTTAACATCTTGCATGTTTAACATGAGGACAGCTATAGATAATCAGCTTTACAATGTTGAATATCTTAGATGACAGTCCTTATGTTAAACATCAAGGTATTAAATTAAATATTCATTTTTTTCAGTAAAGATTCAACATTGAGACCATAAAAGAACGTATAGACAAAATCTTTGTTTTCTGTCGACACTGAAGAAAGTATCTTATAAAATTTGATTTAGCTTTCCTATTTTTCATAGTCAGTTTGACTTTATGGAATTTCAAGCGATTTCGAAAGAGTTTAAGGAATTTAAAGGGATTTCTGGTACATAGATTGTTATTCCATAGAAACACGGATTAATTTTGTGCCTTGTAGATTACAGTATTTAGATTCTCTGTAGCGCGAAGCAAATGTGTAACACCCTGTAATCCTGCATAGACAAACACTTTATGTTAGACAGGAAGCGTTGAAAATTGTGGTCTGTGTCAAAGCAGAATCTTTAGCGTTCTCTAACTAATTCTCATATGAACATGTCATAAGAGACTGTGTGATATTAATTTAACTTAGAGAAGCAATTTTCCGTTGACAGAGCCACGTTCCTGGCAAGGCGTTACATCTTAGGATAGCATAAGTTTGGCTTTCAAGTGACGACAGTTACAGTCCCGTGGAGTGATTTATACTCTCTGCTAGGAGTGACATCAAGCATGCACTGAGCACTCGCGTTTGCGAATTTCGAGGAGGAAACCTGAGAAAGGGACTGAGCAGAAATCAGTTTCTTCCCTGTCGGCAAGATTGCGAGCCAACAACCTTTAATAAATGTTATTTGCTGACTTCAGATGACTGGTCCATTTTTCACAGTTTCGTACAACTCGTAGATATATTTAAGTGGATGAAGATCGATAACACTCTCGACTTACAATGTTTAGTCTCCTTTGAATACAGTTTGTCTTCTGCTTTCAAAGCGGAACGTAGATGCCCTCTGCTCTGATCCATTTAAGTAGTTTAAGTATGCACGCCCTGTCTCTTGTAAATCACCCTGCCATGCGCATTAAAAGGATTTGCCTCAATTTATGTTTGAATTCTTCACTTCATTCAGCCAAAAGTGATTTTGTGAAATGTGGAGAGAAATCTGGTCAAACATTGCCTGGAGGATTAAATTGGTAGAGTGAAGTTGGTTTTGTGTTGATGCTTGAGTAAAAAATTGTTAAACCTATTAAAATGACTCAAAATACCATTAAATCTCATCGAATCCTTTCAAATTCCTTAAAACAACTTGAAACCCCATGAAATCTCTTTTAATCTTTAAAATTTTTGAGCATTTTTCGAAATTTGATGTAATCGTACTTTTTTGGTGTATGAATATTATTAATTGTCCATGTAAAATTTTTAGCGTTAAATACACTGAAATTCCTTAAAATTCTCTTAAAGGTACAGTTACTAGATAGAAATTGTCATAGAAGAATTCAATCGAAATAGAAATGAGATATTCCTGAATCCTATTCATGATAAGGTTCAACTTATTTTTTGAATCACAATAGCTGGCACGGGTCAAAGAGTAGGAAAGGGAGGAAAATAATCGATAGGGATTAATCTGAGCCACCGCCATTTATCTAAATCTATTTTCGGTTTAAAAGGCCATATTCTCATAAAAGTTATGCGGATTATTTTATCGTTTCATTCGTCGATAGATTTTCCTTTTTTCGGTAAAAATAGTTTCTAAGTTATAATAACTTTTAAATGTAATATCTCTCGTTTGGTATTTCAGATTCTTTGTAACGATCGACTGTTATTTATAGCACTGAAAGATAAATTCGACAATCCATTTGGACGAGTGTTTAAGAGGTGAAATTTCGATTCGATAAGAGTTCGAGGTCTTAAGTTAGAATCTCTTGGGACGAATGTATCTCCAAAAACGAACTTCGAAGCAACGATCAGGTGTGTCGACTGATTGCAAAGTTTCAAGTACTACACAGGGGAAAAATCTACGAACTAGTGATTGCCACTTAATTCTTGCTTCCACGATTCAAATGGATCAAAGTTGAAAAAGGAAGTTATAAAATTTAAAGTTTAGAGTCGATTATATTCCATACGTGGAAGAAAATTCTCTTTAAAGCAAACACGAGTCTATAGAATATATAGAATAAAAATGTATAATGTATATTATACAAGAAATTATTTTGATTGGAATAGTCACTACTTTTTATTTGATTAAAGTTGCAACGAGAGATAAAGAATTACATACTTTTAAGAGTTCAAAGCCTGTCAGGATGATCGTTACTCGTTTCTTTCCTATGAAGCTTTTTCCTGGGAATAATTTAATTTAATTAAAATGCAGGAGCGGACCTTGCTAATTATATCAGACCAGCGAATTAATTACTCAAAGAAGTGGAGAAATAGTATATTGTGCAACTAGTGGGAGAAGTAGGCGATTCCAACGAGTGTGAAGTTTGCCGCGCGAGCGCAGCGAGCGCGGCAATCACACGAGTTGGAATCGCC
>CAJFCO010000124.1:598556-624458 GCA_904066015.1 Synergus gifuensis | reverse complement strand
ACCACTGTGACGTCATCAGTTGAGAAATCGACAACTTCTCCCTCTCGAGATGAGCCTCCGAAGTCGCATTTCCATCGCGGGTGTTGGACAAATCAATTTTCTCTGAGGCGCTAATTTTAAGAAGAAAAAATTTGATAGATGGGAAAGCGTGTTATAATATTATGTAACATTTGTTAAACGTCACTCACCAATTTGAGATACTAGATATAATCGAGAAGATCAGATTTTTAGGACTCACCTGAAACAAACAAAAGAATTTATCATATTAAGGACAATATTTTACGACGTCCATGTTTTTATAAACTTTAATTAAAGAATCAAGGTTAAATATAGGATCTAATGGTTGAAAAAAAAAGAAAAGAGAAAAAATCTTATAGATTTTGGACGAAATGGAGGAGATGGCGTGTGGGATAGCGTTTTATCAGGTGCACTCTAGTATAGTAATTTCCCAGAACTGAAAGAGCTTTTCGAGCCATCTTTAAGGAAAAACCTCTTAGCTCTTCGAAACCCTTGTCCACAGGGAACTTGTAGTAATGCGAGCCTCCTCTTAGCAATCGTTTGCTTTGATGGTAAACATTACAGAGGTTGATGTAGATGAATGAGCTGTGATTTTTCAAGTTTTTCCTCACTCTGAGGGTAGGTTCTATAATTTTATGTTTCACATTTCACATTTCATATTGAACATTGAACATTACAGTTAACATTTACCATTAAAGTTAACATTTACCATTAACGTTGACCATTAAAGTTTACCATTAACATTTAACATTTAACGATTAATTTTGAGGAGTTTTAAGAGCGATGAAGAGGTTTCGCGACATTTAAAATTATTTTAAAGGATTTAACGATATTTTGTCGTTATTCGTTATTTTTTTGTAATTTCTTACTGAAAATAGAAATCATCCCAGACATGAATGCATGAATGAAAACAACGCAGCTTTGAGAGAAAATTTCCAAGTAGTTGGGAATTTTAGCCAACAGGACTGCCAAATAATAATAAATACCATGATTAAAAATTAGGCCAGCAGCTGCATCGTGGGTAATATGTTATTCTGGTTGAAAGAGAGAGTGCCATTTGCTTGCCGGAAGCAGTACAATTTCGGATGGTCATTCCAGGCTCGTAATTCAACAACGAGGCTCTGAGTTTCGCTCATACGTTTTGCTCTCTTTGTCGACGATAAACAGGGTGCAAAAACACTGGAAGGATATATGAAAATTACGCGTCGCGTCGAAATTAGTAAATATTAGTGTCGACGGTGTATAATCTATATCTAAGGTCTAAGTAGCCAGAAGAGCCATAAAAACTGTGAAATCTTGGTTGTTCGATGTTGTGTCAGTTAACATTTAGCCGTAAAGTGTACCGCGGTCATCAAAATGAATTTTTAAGAAGAAATTCCATTCGCCTATATAGAAAAGATAGTAAATCCCATAAAAGCTGGTATACCAGCTTTTCTCATTTTATGGAATTAAAGTTTAAGTTAAATTAAGGATTAAAATTTAAGTCCATTGCTATAGCAAAGATCCCTGGCACGAGTCTTGCACGAGTATCGGATAAATCCGCAAATAAATGAAGCTAACCAATATCGATAGTCCCGTTCGTCATGAATCGAAAGGTCGTTTTAGTGCTGCAATACTTATTCTTGAAAAGTTCTTTTCTCGCTTAAAGTTTCCTTTATGCTTTCAAAGATTCTTCAAAGGGATACATTGAAATTATGAAAATGAAAATAAATTGACTAATTGAAAAATGGAACGATAATTTATACAAGTTTAAAAACATTTAATAATGCTAAATCTCAGGATATCAAATTTTTATCCAAAAGTACATCAAATGCACAATGGAATGTTGGGAATCTTGAGATTCTTTTATAAGTAAATGCCAACCCTACGCGCCACCTGCGTTCATGTGTATATTTCTAAACGAATACGAAGTACGTGTACTTTATATTAGGACTATAAATCAATTGGTAGGGCAACGTAGGTGTGGCAGACAATATTTATGCGCGGGTCGTAGGTCGACGATGATGCATAGGGGCGAGGAGCTTACAAAGTTGCTGAGCAAAAAATCCTTTTATCTTTCCTAAAAACATTCAAATGCGAACAGCAGAATAAAATTGAAGAATCCAGCAGAATAAAATTAAAGGGGAATTTTAATCGGCAATATTCCAGGGAAAATAATGATATTTTTTTAGATATTATGAAAGGCGAAGCATATTAAAAAAAGATAGAAGAGAAAAATACTTGCTGGAAATATTCTTGCTAGGGTGTTGGTCAAGAATTTTAATACGAGTTCACTGGTATGAATTTAAATTGTGAAAGTAGAACAAGTACGAGTAAGTAGAATAAGGTCCACTATAGTCAGCCACGCAGGGCAAGCCTTGATTAAATAAAGAAATAATGATTTTGAACATATCTCAAGTTTAATCAGAGAAATGTAATATTTTAAAAGAATGAAGAAAAAAGATATTTTATCTATTTTATTAATTAAAAAACACTGGGAATGTTGTACGCGCAACAATCTGAATTTTGCTGATTCAAATTTAGGGAGGGAATTTTAAGGGAACTCAAGAGAATTTCATGATTTTAAAAGATTTTATGGAATTTTTAAGAATTTCATGGAATTTAATGAGATTTCTAATAATTTTAATGTATTTTAAAGAATATAAAGGTATTTCAATTGTTATCATAGAATTTTCAAGAATTTCAAGAAGTTTCCGGCAATTTTAATAGATTTTCAGGAATTTTAAGCAATTTCGAAGGTTTTCGTGAAATTTTAAGGGATTTAAAAAGGTTTTTGGGATTTTAAAGGATTCTAAACGTTCTCATGGAATTCCAGGAATTTAAAGAGAATTCAAGAGATTTAAATGATTTTTAAAAGACTGGCATTTTAAAGATTTTTATTAAATTTTATGAAATTTCTAATACTTTCAAGGAATTTTTCAAGAGATTTTTCTAATTTTTAAAAGGTTTGGTAAAATTTTTCAAAACTTCGTGGAATTTAATGAATTCCCTAATGATTTTTGAGATTTTTGAGAATATTGAGGGATTTCAAGAAATTTTATTGAATTTATAAGGTTTGAAGAGATTTAATGTTTTAAAATTCTCAAGGCATTCTACGAATTTTATTTACAAGTTTTATCGTTTGTTCAATGTGTTTTTAAGAATGTATTCAAAAAGCCATTTCTTGAGGTGATTATGAGCGAGGGAGAAGTGTCACAGAAGCAAATATACACTTTCGTAATGGACCACGAGAGATAGCATATAATCAATGGTACAGTAAGGGTAGATTGCAGTAATTAAGCGATCGTTACTTTCATAAGGGCGGGGGAGTGTCAGAGGGTGGAGGACCAATTCTGCAGATTGTGCTTATTAAGAGGTTTGCTACCAAGCGAAATGGAAGTAGTTGTGTTATACATATGGCTCCGAAGTCATTAAAATGCAAATTTCTTTTATCTCATCGGCATGAACGCGGTACAATATCGTAATATTGAATACCGCAGCCACAGCTTGGCGACGGACAGAAATATGTACATGAGATTTCCATGCGAACGCGCAAAAGAATTTGGATTTGTTTTTCCGTCGATACCAAATTCTTCTTTACTTTCTGCATTAAAAGTTCTATGGATCACGAAACGAAATAGAAGAATAAAGAATACAACAATGCACCTTTATTTTATTATGAAAAGCAATAAGAATGTCATCTCTAAATTAAAATCTGGAAAAACAATTTTATGAGTGGAAATGAAGAAATGTTGCATAGACTTGTCATAAAAACAATTTCTATTTCCGCCTACATCCCGTTTGTCTTTCCGCTATAAAAGTAACAAGAGATTGCATAGACATTTGATGATAATATTCAAATACAAAAACAAAGGCGCAAAGATACGTGATTTTGTAAGATTTAATAAGATTATTGTATTGAATTAAAATTGTATGATCTTGTATTCAGTACTAAAACTACATTCGAACATTGCTTTAACGACACTACTCACTGCTGTGGGAACAATTATTATAAATTCTCGATTTTCATTGTGTGCGTTAAAATCATGTTTTCGTGTCGAGTGCATTACGAGTGTTTAATTCCGCACTGCCGTAAGATTACAGTGAATAAACAGAATCTGGCTTTAATTATACATTTCATTACTCGAAAGTTCATGGCTCCTTCAAGCACAGTTTCATTGCGATGATATAATTACGGGCGTACTTGATTTATATTACTTGGTCGAGGGCTTTTACACGAACTAAGGAAGCATTAAAGTTATTATATTTAGAGAGAATTATTTAATTATTATTAATCATATTCTTTTAATTAATGAAAAAATACCCAAAAAATGGTTTGTATACCAGGCCTGAAGTCATTTTCCTCGTCCTTAGAATTTATCATGCGGAAGAGAAGGGATTGATTTGATGGGAATGTGCGATAAAAGTACATAAAAGAGGAGAGAAATGTGCGTTTTTAAACTCTGTTAATAACGCGTAAGACAAACTAAGGAAAGCGGTGGACTGCACGCGACGGTTATCGATTTTTTAGTGAAACCGCGTCACTCTTCAGAACACTGATCATGGGAACAGTTGGCAAGATTGTATAAATGTTCCAGTTACGACACTCGACAAGTTCTGCAGTATTTAATCTGTCGATTACAACTTTTAATTCTAAATATATTTGAAAATTAATGAGGAAATAGATTATCCAATAAAATTTTATTTTTCATAAAACTAAATAATGAAAAAACAAATGTATGTTTTTAATAAGCCGAGAAATATTTGAATTGTTGAGTGATTGAGTTTATTGTTGAATCGCGAACATAAATTGCATATGGGCATTTGTTTTGTCGTCAGGCACATATTTGACCTATAGTTTTGGGGTGAAAGGGATGGAGAGTAATTTATTACAAAGCAGGGCATAAAATGTCACCTACTAGTGGGTAAAATATACCGGTTTGCCGAGGTACTAAAAACTTGATACAAAAAAGGAGAGCCAATGTATAATATTAATGTATTATAATATTAATATACATAATATATATAAAGTTTACTTTTCAATCAAAAAGATGGATTCTCAACTAAATATTTAAATTCTTAACAAGGCCGTGAAGCCTATTAAAAAAAACGTTTCAATTATCTGAAAGTTTCAATCTAGAATTACAAAATCGGTTCTAATAAAGCATATAAAAAACTGGAATGTGACTTCAGAAAATAACGAAAGAAAAAAGTATACTCGGTTTTCATTTTTTTTCTTCTATTCAGTGACACCTCATGGTTAGCCCGAGGCTTCCTTTTCCAATTCCCAGCAAGTCATGAATCGTTCTTTACATATAAACTAGCTCGTTCTTGCGCAATAGGGTAGATCAAAAAATTAAATTTTCTTTGATTTGTGGGGACACCCCTGAAGTGGTTTCCATTTGGTGAAAAGAAAACTGTGAATTTTTCTCAAATTGGATCAAAAAATGTCTAGTATGTTTCATTAGACAAGAAATCAATCATAAAAAAATTGAAAGGCGTAGTTTTTGACTAATAATTATTTTGCTTAAAATTCTCGAAATATTTTCAATAAAAAAAACCACAGAAAGTTCGCAAATTCGCTTTTTGTTTTAAAAAAAGTGTTTTATAACTTCTGGGGGAGGTTTTCCAACTTTTCTGTAAATAATTAAATTCCGCTACAGTTTCTAAGTTATTATATTCACGTAATTAAAAGGCCTCTCTTTACTACCTAGTAAAATATGCAATTTTAAACTTGCCTTTCCCGTAATCTCGTCTTTTCTATGAGGGATGTTTTATATTAAACTCGGAGGAACCAGAGGCCATTCATGAAACGATCTACACTAGAATCCAGCCCTTTAATTTGAAATCCGAGCTACAGGGAGAAAATCGAATCCATCCAGGCGAAGAATTTGTTGGGGCGGAAAGGAATTAGAGTCGAGGTACATCCAGAAAGCTTTGAGTCGATTTATACAATATGCAACGACAAATGCATTTCTCAATTGTTGTTCATAATAATCTAAAATTAAGCCTTAAACTTGAATGCTTTCTAGAGGTTCTTAATTCTCAATTGTGATTTACAATTCGAATTGGGAAATCGTAGAACAGAATCACGGTTAATGAGTAGAGTAAAGAGCTCGCATTTTAAGTACGCTTCTCTCTTTTAATTCCCAGGGAGAACTTAAGAAATAAGTAGACTCCAGAGAGCACACAACATTGAGAGAAATTTGTCTCAGTATAGAGACTTTAGTTTTACTGCAAAAAAAGGTAGATTCGTTCCTTTTGCTACATGCAATAAATTCGAAGTTTTCTGTTCTTTGACAACAACCGCACACGAGTGTCGTTAATCGAAATTCAATACAATGCCTTGCTCAGTGGATGTTTACAAAGAGCGCTAAGGGGGCAAGTGTGAGTAGAGCAAGAGCCACCTGCTTCTAATGCACTTCCACCACCAATTTTCTCTCAAATTCAGAGTTCGGTCGATGTATTGGAATTCTGAATTGGGTAATAAAGTATCGCCTTGAAAGGGAACATTCGAAAATTTACTAAGTATGAATTCTTGATAAATTTGGATCGTTTGATTCAATGATATAGAACAAAGAGAAGAAGAAAGAACTGTTTCTCTTATTTGATAAAGGATTTTCAGTAATTTCAAGAGATTTCATGGAATTTAGAGAAATTTTAAGGAATATTACATAAAGGATATTAAAAGAATTTTAATAATTTTAATTTTAAATCGGATTTTGAGTAACTTAAAAAAATTTCTTAAAATAAGATGATAATAAGATTTGTAAGATCTCTTGAGACCTTACAAATTCCTGAAAATCCAATACGATTTCTTGGAATATTTTAACACCTCTTGAAATCCCTTAAAATTCCAGAAAATTTCTAGAAATGCTATAAAATTGTTTGAAGTCATTTTAAATTAGAATCACTCAGGAGCATTCTTTTGATGATTAAAGTTGAATGAATGCTTTCAGTTAAATAGCCTTGAATTCGTCGTGCAAGAGAACATCTCGAGTTGCTTTTGCACGCATACAAAAAGGAGCTTGTCGTATAAAGCTCCAAGTATCAAATTATTCCTCCTACACTCGTGGATAGGCGAAAAAAGTGTTTGAATAGTGAGGCATTCAGAATTTTAATTCAGAAACTTTTTCCTCGGCATCAAGAGCGAATTTCTCAACAAGTTTTGGAGAGAATTGTAATGAGATTCTAAAACTCCGCATGAAGGCAGTTTTTATTGTGCATTTATATCAAAATTTAGAGATATGATATATGTATATTCAGAGATATGTTAAACACCAAAATTAAATGCAGAAATCTAATCGGTTTTCATATTAATCAAGCCTGGGAATATGAAAGAAATATAAATATCATAATAGGGTAAGAGAAAAATGAAACTAAATCGATAAGGGAGACACATTATGGAAATTTCTTCAATTAGGGTAGCTCAGAGTTGAATTAAGGAGGAATGGCAAAGTACGACGTCAGTATTTATCCCTTATGATAATTTAAAAAAATTATAATAAGTGACCTAGTTTTACCAAAAAATATTTATTATTGCGAGCGTAAAGTTAGCGAAACTAAAGCTCAAATGGTAATAATCATTAAGCATTAATAACCATTAATTACCATTAAGCCCTTAAAGAGTCTTGACTGTAAATGGAACCACGTAATAAGGAAAGTTTCTCCAACTCAATATATATGAATTTTTTTACACATCACGTGAGATTATGTTAGTGTACGAATTAACGTCAAAATTTAGAAACTTTTGGAAAGGTGTATCATGTGATATATGAAATTTCTTATGGATTGAATAATTCTAATCCAATAAGACTTATTTATCTCTTGGAATTAATGTTTCGCCCTGCGGTCATTCGCTCGGTAAACCGCTTATCGATCGATTTTGCAATGGCACGAGAGAATTAGAGATAAAATGGATGAATAACGGTTTTGCCTTAGATATCGTTTAGGATTAAGACTATATATCATTAAAGTTCTTACATTTCCAATGCTTGAATTTTCTTCCCATTATATATTTAAGGGGACGAAAAACAATAAATAAAGAGGGCTAATACTTTTCTAATTGGAAAATAAAAAGAAAAAAAGAAAAAAATGACTATTCGAAACTCTGGGGAAACTTGAAGCTCGGCCTGGAAAGTTCATTTCCTCTTTCCCTTGATACAACTCACAGCTGCAGCTGCTATTGCAAAAGTGAGCTATTGCTGCAGTTGGCAGGAAATTTCATGATACCCATACCATTTTAATCAAGAATCGTGGCGCTAATGTCACTCAGACTACATTTTCTTCTCATTTTCTTCTCTGTCAACGCAAAAGCTACTTTGTGTTAAATGTCTGTTTGCATTAAGTCTTACAATACCTACTCCGAAGATAATAATTTCTTGCAAATGGTTGCAATGTTCGACTCCTGTGTTAACCACGAATACTAGATTCAATCTGTAAACTAAGAGATTATTCGACCACAAACTTCAAAACATTTAATACTTCTGTCCGTCTCTTAGTGCCTTTCTACTTGAGAGTCTGGGTCAAGGACAAAAGGGAGCTGCAGAACTAAAACCGGATCAACAGCCGATCTCTCAAAAGAGGCTCTCGTGGAATTTCCGGTATACGGACGAAAAATTCTTGCGACGAATTGACCTTGAAGATGGATGGAAGACGCCCACATTTTCGACGAGAATTGCCAGTCTCTAAATCTTTAGAAACATTTTAAATTACTATTATAAAATATAAAAATAAATAAAGTAATTTTACTCACTTTGAAAACATATATTTTTCTGAAAACCTAAAATCCCGAATATGGAAAACTACAGAACAAATAATTACCGAAAAGGCAAATTCACGAATAATACAAATTTTGGAAATGTTAATTTTAATTTTGGAAATTTCAAATGACGGCAATTTTCATCTCTGACGCGCCTGCAAGTTACCCGAATTGTAAAAACAGAAAATTAACAGCTGCAATGTATGTAATATGTAGACAATAAAAACCGCGGTCTTTTTTTTTTTACTGAAGGAGTAAATGGTTTTGTCGCTACAAGTGAGCCATAAATTAAACAAGTATAGTGAAATGGGTTTTGCTTCGCATCTTTTAAAAGCATCATAAAAATTCAGAAATTCAAAAGGACAGTGTAAGCTGAAAAAATCACGCAAAAGCACGAACCAATATTTTTTAATGTACTTTTTTTCCCGAGATTGTGTTTTACGGTATCAATCAATAATGCACATATTGTTGTACAAAATCAGAGAAGACGTGAAACACTTTTTGGATTGTTTCTTCGTATCAAAAAGATACAAATATATTTTTATGCACGTACTTTCGAATCCTTATTTTTTTCACTTATAAGACTTTAACTGATGTTCACCGTTCCAGTTTATTTATAACGACATTCCGTTCTCAATCTTCGTGGTAAATTTGAATTAAATTTGACAGAAAATAGCGAGAAGGCAATAAAAGCCAAAGTGTATGTGTTATGAGAAGTTTGAGCTAACTTCGTAAATTCCATCTGTGACCCATGTTACACAAAATCATCTTTAAATCTATTTATACTTTTCAATAATCATAGTGTATTTTTCGAAATAGTTTTAATAGTCTAAGAACTATTTTTATGGTGAGAAAAAAAAGTTTTGTAATGATTTCTATGAGAATTATATGAGAATATAAAAAGTAGCTAAAAGATCCTAAAATATTAAGTGTCAAGTAAAAGTAAAAACCTCTTTTTATTCTGAATTTTACGAGGCATTTTGCAGGATGACGAAGTGGTCACCAAATTCAGCAAGTGCGACGTAAAGTTTATCGTTCCGATGACAGGGAAAGTGAAATGCCACCTGCATCTTGTGCAATAGCTACCCTCGACTAAATTTCAGAAAACGAAAACTAGCAGCTTAACCCAGTTTCTAAGGAAACGTATAAAGCGAATTCAAAATACCTGTACGCGCCAGCAACAGCAGTTGAGCCTTTCATGCTAGGTATATACACTTCAGTATTCAGAAATGATAAATGATTCAGCAGATCTTCCTATGGAAGTGTACATAATTTTCTTATGTGTTGAGAAAACCCAAATTTCAAGACACTTCGAGGAAAAGGCAAAAAAAATACAAAACATCACAACACAAAATGCTCTCTAAACAGAGGAGATATTGTGTTTTTCATAAAAAAGGAATAAATTGAATTTTTAGATAAAACACTGAATTTTTAACGGAATAGTTGAAGTAAAAAAAACAATTTTCAACCAAAAAAGTAAATTTCCAATCCAAGAGTTTACTTTATAACCAAGAAGAAAAATTTTCAAACTGAGAACTGAGTCAAAGATGAAAAGCAATTCGAGAGGTAGAAGGTAACCCATTGAAGCTTTTGAATTTGAAAGCATTTCCGACGAAAATGATTTTCTTCATGGGAAAGTGTTCCGGTCTCGGAAGTCTTTGGTCAGAACTCTATAAATTCAATTTGTCTCGTCCATGTGCTTTGAAGTTCGCCAAGCGTGAAGAGCACGATTGAGAAAACAAGAAAATAGGGAGATCAGGAAATATCGAGAGAGAAAAGAGGAAAGAGGCCTAATTTTGGAAAGTAGCTAGACGCGTTTATCGTTCAGAGGACGAAGGGAGATGTTCGAAATGAGAACGTTTCGGTTACAAATTGCACACGACAAACTGGCAGGTCAGGTATTAAGTCATGATGAAAGTGTCACAGTAGTAGTAAGTGCGCAATATATCAGCCTAAATAATGCTGAGTGAATTCACCATTGAAGAGACATCAGTTTGACTCAACCGCTCACTATTAATTATACACAATTTAAGTGCTATTTCGTTTCACTATAAGAGTTGTCAGTAAATTAATAAAACTTTTTTAAATCGTTATAAAAGGCCATTGAGATTTCTTGAAAGGTTTGAATTTTGAGACGTCTAATCTGACGATTTTTTTTACATTTATTGTAATAAAATTATCAAACAAAAGTTTTTAAAGTTTCGAAAATCGAAAGTATTTAATTACTAACAGAAATTACGCGGCGTTGTCCGAGATTTTAAGAGATTTATAATTATTTTAAGGAATTTTAAGAGGATTTTTTAATTTAAAAGGATTTTTAAAAGTTTAAGAGAATTTAAAGGTTTTTGTAGTCTTTTAAGGGTTTTCCAGAATGTTAAAAAAATATTCTGGAATTATAAGGCATTTTATAGAATTTTAGGGGATTTCAAGTGATTTTTATGATTTTTAAAAGATTTCCTGATATTTTAAGAGATTTTTAAAACAATTCTGATGAAAAAAAAATCGTGCGAGTAGACGTCTGAAACTTCAGCCCAATCTGAAACCTATAGCATTTTTATTAAAATTCCTAGAAATACAATGAAATCTTTTTAAATTGCTTAAAATCCCTTGAATTCTCTTAAAATTCCTGAAAAACTCACGTAATTTTATCTCCGTGGAGGTTGTGAGATTTAACGTAATTAAAATTTCCAGTAACTGACCCATTTTTGCCTGTCACCCTCTCGTGATGAACTTTTCTTTCGCGTAGCTTTAAAAGCAACCTCGTACACTTTCACGCACGCGACATAAATCGATTACTTTCCCTTTCTAACTGGGAAAGTTGGGAGCAGAAAGCTGCTTTCTTACAAGCGGGTATAAACCCTAGCTAGTCTGGAAATATATGTTTGCTTGGAAAACATGCTACATCTTCAACGCCTCGCTTCTTTCTTCTCCCAGGGTCCTCATAAAAGAGGCCACGATGATAAGAACGCCGGCATATACATAAATCGACATAGTCTATGAAAAAGTCTTTATCACCGGCTCTTGCAAATTTACGAATACCTATTTTTCAACTAAAATATCTTTTGTGAGGTACAAAAACATAAATCAAGTCTCATATTTTACGAACGGAGAATATTTTTATAAAGTAAATTAGCTGTTCCGACTTGAAAAAAATGTACCTTAATTGAAGCACATTATTTTCTTCATAAAATATGAAATTAGAGATTTGGACTTACCACGACAATTCTCCTTGTTCCGCAGTGCCCTTAATCGCTGAAACAAAGAAATAAAATATTCTCATTAAAAAATTGTAAGACTATCGATCGACATGGAAGAGTCGTGAAGACTTAACTGCATTAGCAATAAATTTATTCTAAATGTTCAATGAAGCTTCGAAAAAAAAACTTTTGAAATCTCTTGAAATACCGAATTATAAAAATGCTCGGATATATAAAATGATATTTGTAAATGAAATTTTTCTACTACATTTATTAGCACTAAATTTTGATTAAACCATAATAAGATTTCCACTGGGAGGTTTGAAATCGCAAATTCTTCAAGATATACGAAAGGGGAGCTAAACATCCAAAAAGATCAGAAATGAGAAAAGATATTGACGTAGGTCTGCAAAAAAAAGAGTGTAGAAAAGCTTAAAGGGAGAAAAGAGAAGGAAGAGGAGGCTGAAAGAAGAAAATAAAGAAAAAGACCTAGAATGAATCGTTTCATTAATCCAAGTCATAACCGACTTCTAAGGCTTTGAGAGAGCTTTGGAAAAGACAAAAGCTCCATATTTCTTTCTTGTTCTTGAATTTCAGTCTGGCCTTCTCTACACAAAATAACCTCTTAGGAACGAGCTTTATGCTTTCTTTTTAAATAGAAGCTTTTTCGCTAAAGTAATCCACATGTAATCAAATCTCTTAATTTAGTAGAATATTTTCTTTCAAAATACAGAGATGAAAGCTCTTTAACTCAAAAGCTTCAATTAAATTCATGAAACTGTATCTCTTCCCCCTATTTAAAATAATTCCTTAAAACTTTTCTGCTTAAAAGAATGAGAAAGGAAATAAATAAAAATCAGGAACAAGAAAAGCTTTGGATGGCATATGATTATGATTTGATTCACCTTGTATGCCATTTATTGGTATCATAGTTTATTGGACCTCTGCCAAAGCGGAATTTTGAAATTTTTCGAAAAGACGTGAGATTATTCGAAAAAGCTCAAAGGGAAGCCTCTTCCTAGATTTGATGCCAGTATAAAATTATTATAAGCCGCGAAACGTCGTACAGAGATGATTCTTTGGGGACTTGGAAGCGCGTTGGCGCCCCTTGAATATTTATGCGACGTTAGTAAATCTCGTGAGTGGCTAAGTGTGTGTATCCGCGTGAGCTTATGTCTATATGCATAGCCTTTTATTTTTCTTTTCTTCACCCCTTTAAATATGCAAGCAGAGAGCTTTAGCGATATAAAGGTGACGCTTTTCCGATACTTTCCTTTTTTTTTAATTAAACAACCTGTCGGCGAATTTCTTACGCAATAACTATTTTATGACTGATAGGAAATCATAAAGAAGAGGCTGCTTATTGAATAATCGATTATATTGAATAAGCTTCTTTAAATGAAAAAAAAATCAAAATTTTTTGTCTGCGATTGAGATTTAAGAAGAAACTTTGAGCATATCATTGTTTACAGCATGAGAAGAGTTCATAACGCAAGCGTAAAGTTAGGCAGCCATAGATTCTCGGCAGTACGTGTGAGCGTGTCGCTGAAGCATAAATTAAATTCCTGCCACTGCGACTGTCTGTCGCGACTTAGCGAGACCGCCAAAACATTGCGGTTTTGCATGGTTCTAGGAGAAACCGCGAGTTGCGACCAAACTTTGCATATGTTATTTACTATAGGCTATATACGCACACATATTGCGAGAAAAGAAATTTATATGCATAGACCACTATGCTTGCTTCTGGAGTTATCACTTTGTTTTGTTTTTTTTATCCATAGGTGTTATTGATGAAGACTGCGTTAAAAAAAACTGGCTTTTTGGCCTTCATATATTTCTCCCAGTGGGAAGTTAGATATGGCCCAACACTGGCCCATTATTCATAAGATGATGGGCCCATAAAAGATACTTGGCCCAGTAATATGCCATTTATTGGCCGAACTCTGGCTTTTCTATTTTCAGAACTAGATGCCGTAGTAAAAGTGATACTGGCCCAATAACAATTTTTAAAGAATTCATCTTCTTTTCCTCTGATTTAAAAAAAACCCTTGTACAACAATTACATTTTTATTTAATTCGAAGTCTGACATTACTAGCATCTGTTCTTCCATTTTTATTTTTATTATTCGCGATTAAGATTCTCCTTTCTAAAAAAATGTGGTGTAACGAAATTTCTCGAAAACCTGGCATAGCTTAATATCCACGAAATATTCCCTAGTAGAAATTGGTCTAGTTTTTCCTTAACACTCTCAAGTAACTCGTAGGGCTGAAATGGGGTAAAACTAGACTAGAGGAACTAGGTAGTGCTTAGTTAGAGCCTAACTAGAATTTCCTCAACAGATTTCAATGAGGAAATCCTTGACTAGTAATCAATGAAATTTCCTCATTCAATACGAGAATAGTTTTTCCTTGCCAGTATCTGGATAGAAACTAACTAGGATTTTCTGCTCAGTTTTAACTCGAAATATTCTGCACACAGAAAAAGAAATAAGAGTTATAAATCACTTAAAAACTGGGAATTATTTTATCAAATCTACGTAAGTACCTAGTAAGAAACTAACCAGATTTCTTCTAGATTTTCTAGTCAGTTCCTCACTCGATGCAGCGTTACATTCCTTACTAGTAACTGACAAGTTTCCTCGTTGGGTGCTAACTAAACGTAGAGAAAAACTGATTAGAAACTTGCACAAAACTAGGACCAATTTCTAATAAGGTTATTGTTGTAAACCTGATTGGCTTTTGAATTGATTTACTAGTTATTTATAAGATCTAAAAAAAATTATCATAAGCCTAATTATTAACAAAATAACACGTAAAAAAGAAAACAGCTGAATTTACCATTTAAAATAGTCAACTTGCGCTCTGAACGCATTTTTCCTGTAATTTAGTAAGTTTCACTATTTAAAATAGTAATTTTTGCTAAGAAAATTGCAAACACTGCTTTTTCATTGCAAGAGTTACAATTTGAAATAGTAAAACTTACTAAATTCAAGAAAAAATGCGTTCACAGCGCAAGTTGACTATTTTAAATGGTAAACAGTGTGTAAACGTTTAACATCTAGATTTTACACCTAAAAACATATATTTATACAAGACACTGGGGTAAGGCCTGAAGACTTTTCTTTGGAAATGCAAAGAGACATGTAGTCTGTTCTCGAAGGTTTCACCCTCTGTCGGCTCAGTGGTTAATATACATGGGCGAGTGGGCGAGCTTGTCACACCCTTTGTACATGCTCAGGTTCACACACGCACACACACACTGACAATGAACTCATTAACAGATAGGGTGAGCCTGTTACTCCGGTGAGACATTATATACAGAGTTATATGGTTTAGGTACGTTGTGTGCATCGTACACAAATCCTACCCAGTAATTTACCCAGAGCAGACATATCGCCCTATCGCATCGGCTTGATGTGCGTGGAATGTACGCGCAGCGACATTTTCCAGCGTCGGAGGAACACCGAAACGTCGCTATTGCCTAAAGCTCAAGCTTAAGATTGCCTCTGAGTAGACTATTGTTCTATGTGCACAACTATGCTTTGTCAAGTGTAAATGCCGAGACGAGAGTTGAGTAAAGTAAAGTGCAGGTGCGGCAAATTTGACATTAGGAATAGCGTCGATGTCTACAATGTATGCTTTAATGTACAGGATAATCGGTACAATGGTTGGCCATCTTCCAAAAATTTGAAAATATTGTTTTTTCTTTGTAATATTTTTTATTGGCAAAATGTCTCGCTAGTTTATGGATATGCCAGACAATCTGGTAAAGATAAAAGCAGATTATATTGTTCGAAATATATTTGGGGGCGATATTTAGCAAGGGTGGTAAAAACTTCTAAAGACACGTGTCCCGAATATTACATGTGTCACACATTAGAGACAGGGAGACATGGACAAACACATCTTCATCTCGAACGTGACCAAACACAGAAAAAGCGGTGTCATTGCTCTTTTCTAAGCGAAAGCATGGAACCTTTCGAAAAACAGTTCCATGTGGGATGAATCATTTGAATTCTGTTCTAAAAATTGCTATAGTTGCCGTTCTCTTAACTTTCTGAAAAAAATTCTTTCACGTTTTACAGTCTGACTAAAGTATTCTTGCGTAATTCGAGAGCGAAACGATTTAGTCAGCCCATAAAGGGCGCAATATCCGTAAATGTTTTTTTTTCCTAGGCATGGAAGGAATACAAATGTAAGAAATAAGAAGCCGAGAATCTCCTCTTTGGCGATGAGGCTCATGCGGTAAATAAACGTCCTGAAGGAAGAAATGAATTCTTCCGGTCGTTGAACGAAACTAGCAGTCGAGTCAGGGTTTATACGGGTTTCCAAGGTAATTTCCTCGTTATGAGAAAGGGCTTCCTTTTGCAAGAAGAGGGAAAGCGGTCATCAAGAACTGTAAGATGGCTGCTTCTTAAGGGCATTAGGGCTTCTCTAGGGAAAGGTATACTAGTATTTTGTATTCTAATTTATATGCTTGTTCAGACGTTTGATGAGAAGCTATTTTTTATGATAACATTGGCGAAAAGAGTTTATGAAGATAAGTATTTAATTCAATCTTCTGACTTTTCAATAGCCCAGGCGCTTGTAAAAAATTGTTATATTACATACAAAACAACTCGAATCAGTAAATCTTGAAAAAAAATTCGTCTCCATGAAAATGGCGAAGAATAAATAGCACAAACAAGGAAAGGCTATGGGTAACCTTTCATCAACGAGGAAAGGAAATGAGAAAAGGAACATGAAGGGTCGCCTCCACGTGGCGCAGTTCGTCTTCAATAAAATGAGAGAGAAAGCAAAAAGGAGAACTTCTGATGACAACGAAATTCGGATTCGAGAAGGGACAAAAATCGATTTTTATGCTTAGTGGAGAGTTAAAAAAACATTAAATAAAGATGAAATTCCCTTAAACTGATAAAAAAAATTGAAATTCTTTGTAAATTCGCTAAATTCTTCAAATTATCTTCTATTTAAATTGTCCCGCCAAAACTGATGGCTCTGGAAACTTGTTTCGTGTTTATTGAACTAAAGATATAATCTAAATTCTCGAGTATGGTTTTTCCCATCGAAGATAACTAGGGCAAGCATTTTCATAACACCTATGTACATCCTGAGCTTTCTCTATCCCTTATAAAGAAGTTTATAGCCCCTTTCATAAAACCTCTATGATCCCCTGAATGCACTCGATTTTATCTCCGCTGAAGCTAGGCATACTTCACTGGAAAAAAGTGTAAAAACAAAAATGTGAAACGTGCAGAAAATCGTGGAAAAGCGAGAAGTGGGTGAACGGAAAATGCGAAGGAAAAATGCTCCCTTGGAATTATTCGCACGTACGTTCCAGAAGGCTAGAAAATTCTTGCTAGGAATCCCTTCTGCTTCAGAGAAGAGTTTTCGATTCGGATACCGAGTGAGGAGGCACTCGTGTTAGTATTTTTTTTTTCACTCGTTCTTTCTCGTTTTCCACTTTTCTGAATAGCAGGTAATGTATACGAATGGGAGATTTGTCGAAAGAGCCAAAAATTCGCGCCTGGAATGTTTAAGTCTAAAGTCTCTCGCAAAATCGCACCCCAGGTACGCATCATTGTTCTCGATTGCAAGAATGTTGCTTAACTTTTCTTCTAGATAATCATTCGCTTCAGGGGAAAATTTAAATATAAATTTCAAAACTGGATTGATTTCATGAAAAACAATGTCGGATTGCAGATTGGGAACCTAGTTTCAACATCAGAATAGATCAGATTCAGTCGAATCAGATTCAATCGGATCTTGGGTTTCACCTCGGATTAGGTCAGATTCAGTGAATCGGCATCCTTGTTTTAAAATCAAATTAGGTCGGTTTCAGTCGGACTGTCATTCGTGTTTCGACCCGGGATTAGATTGAATTAAATCAGGTAGGAATCCTTAATTCGACCTCGAATTCATTCGGAGAGGAATCTTTGGTCCGACTGAATGGTCCAGAATGAAATGGATTCAAAAGGGTGGAACTCTTTCTAATCGAAAGTTTGAAGAACTAAAGAAAAGATTTGTTTTTCTTGGTCCATACAAGGGTAGTTTAAGATTGAGGGTGTGCGTTGATTAGTATATAAAGCAATATCGTCCTGTGCTTTTTGCAACAGTTCCTGTGTGATACAATTCCACGCCCTAGGCACGCGCAGCTGCGAATTGACGGGGTAAGCCAAACCATCTGAGTTATCAATATAGGCAATCGCAAAATAGCGCCCTGGGGGCGTGAAACGTAGAGGGTTGCGATTTTAGGGTGAGCAGAAAGTTGGTATGAAAAATGAGACTTTTCTTCTTTTTTTTTCCAAAATAAAATGTAATTCTGATTTCACTTTCAAGGAAAAGAAAGTGTGGAAAGTCAAATGTTTAATCAAAGATGCTAAAGATTCAAGGGAGTTGGTTAATATGAACACAAGTGGAGCACCTGCGTCCTTAATATATGTGAGAGATCCATTAGAATGTTTGCACCATACTTGGTACTAAATTTCCTGTGACAGTTTACGCACGCAACAGATAGAGATCGTTTGAAGGTCGCTACAAGCGCGTCATTTATCAAAATGTTGCTAGAGGTCAAATGTTTCTAAAGTGTTATAAATCTTCAGTAACGCGACTCCAGTGATGAAAATACGAGACTACTGTTTTAATTGAGTATTTCACGCAAAATACTTTTCCCTATATTATTATTATTATTATTATATATATATATATATTTCACGACTTAACTCGTGTGACTTCATCGCTATGAACTCTAATCAGCATTAAATGTGTAAACTTTCTCAACGATGAAGTTTATTTGAAAAGCTGGTATTAAACTAGCCTCTGAGTAGGATGATGGTTAAACTTGACATTCATGGAATGCACTTGTCCGAAGTCGAATTCATTCTATTCGTATGAAAATATTTATGACCAGTGTTTACGATCTGGAATAAAAATCGAGTCCCCTCGAATCTGCTGCTTTTCATGCTCGCGTATTGTGAAAACTTGGAATCATGCAACCATTAAGCTGTAAAAAACTATGCTTCTATAGAAGTGAAATTACAGCTCGTGTTTGAGTTTTATGGATTTCTTTTTGGTTGTCTGCCATTGGAAAACAAAGGATGAATAAAAAGCGAACTTCGATATGTGGATTCCCTGGTTAATTGATTTATAATATTATCATTTATGGTTTTTCTCGGTTTACCGCTCTGACCAAAATACTTGATCCCAGTTTTTGTCCACTAAATCTGGATTAGTCTCGATATCGATAGTACAGCATGTATATTTTGGTGGAATAATACTACTCGACCAACGACTCGCAAATTCAATACGTAATGGCGATGGAAACACTTCCAGTGGAATAATCCTGTTGTCACACGACACTAACTACTCGCTTGGTATCGATAAAGTGGCATTAACAGATCTCGTACAGTAATTTTAACTGTAGTTCAATGCACCTCGGTATTAATATTTTCTTATCTCTCAGAACACCAATAAATAATGTGGTTGAAGTCTTGAACGTTTGAATGAACGAATTTTTCATGCATTTTACACTATACACACAGACAGTATTAAAATTTTGATTCATTTGCATTGAAAATACATAATTCTGTATGAAAGAAACTGTCGGAAGAAAGTATAGAAAAAAGCAAAAGTCAGAAAGTAAGAAGAACGCTGAAACCGAGAGGACTCTCTATTATCCAATATTATCTTCAAAAGTGCAGTTAAACTAAAAGTATTTCAAACTATAAACTCTGAAATTTCTACAAACGAGATAATGAAATTACCACAAAGACAAAACTTTGATTAATGGCATAGAAACTGAAAACTTGTTTCAGTTGTTTGATTATGTAAGAAACTATGTGTTTGCGATATTATTTTTGATAAGAATCTGAAATACACTAAACAAACAAACAAAAGGGAAAGGGAAAAACCGTAATGCAAAAGATCGCAAATGAAAGCCGCTGAAGAAGAATTAAAAGTGTCATTTAAATAGCGGAGGGGAATTTCGTGAATTCAAAGGGAGATCTGTTAACAACGGGTGACTGTGATTCAAGTAGCGTAAATAATGACATTGCGATGTTTTTACTCTGGCTACATAGCTCCAGTGACAGCCTCCAGTGTGACATGGAGTTTGCATTTCCGTTATTCCGTTACATGCCGCGTACTTCCTATAAAACGCCCCATTGTTATTCGGCGATCGTAGTGAATTATTGTTTAATAAAACTTGTAAAAAATGAATTCTGCGAAATTCCTACACTGTTAGAAATTTTTGTGATTTTTCAAGAGATGACAATACAAAATGCCGTGTAAAATTGCAATTCTTAACATTTAATTCGAAAATATGTGACGATAAAAAGTTTTGAAATTCTAATTGTCAGAAGCAATCTGTTAAAAGAAAAAAAGATCATCCTCGTTTGGCACAGGAATTTAGTGCAATTTGGCAAAGAAATTTCTTCCACGAGAGCCATTACGTTTGCACTCGTGGAAGCTCGATTAATTCAAATCTATTAGTCACAAAAGAGTCCACTTAACCAGAATTCCTCTGAATGGTTTTTTGTACAATCTGCGATATCGAGAATCGAAAATCAGGGAATTTAGAAGTTAGATTGCCAAATGACCGAGGCTTGGACTCACTAATGAACCGCTTACAACCCCAGACCTGAGGGATGAAAGTCTACCTCAAAACGGAATTAGCGAGAAAACTAGTGTTCAGGTTGAAACCGCTCTGTGGATTCATTGTTCGTTGAACACTAAAATGAAGTTGAAACTGTTGTTTATAGAGTTATAGGGTTTCCATGGGCGAGTAACGATTTCTCTTACTACATTAGCCATTTATACAGATTTACGCTTAACAGTATCTGACACTCAAGTTCCAATACCGCGTAAATAATTTAATAGAGCTGCTTCTCGATCTGAACAATTAATCTGCTTTAACAATTTTATCCTTTAAGCAAGAGATGAATAAGATCTGAATTTCTAAAGCTTGAAATCATTATGAAGTGACAATCATAATTAATGGCAATAATTATGATTTCAATCTTTTATAACGTGTATAGATAGTAGACAGTAGCATTAAAAACTAAACTTCTTACTTATTCAGATCGGAAATGGCGCATTCTCTTTAGTTGGGTATATTAAGCTATTCCAACAGGATTTGCCGAAAGATAGGAATGGTTCTCAATAATCGATTAGGACTCTAGAGGTAGTACACGGACTGTCCATTTGCACTATCCAGCGATCGTGATCGGAGTATTGTCTCTCTTGTATTACAGGATAAGAACACTTGGATATTAGCTATAATTAGTATCAATCTTACCTATGGAGCGTAGAGAAGGGCACTTGAGAGTTTCCTATAAAACAAACAAAGAGTTATTTATTAGATTATTTTCAACATTTACGGGTAATTTTTTAATAGTACCTATATTTTATATCTCATGCATAATTTCAGCCGTTTTTCATGCCTATTGAGAGGGACTAAAGCTCTATTTTTCACTCCCTAGGGATTAAAAAGTACAGGTAAAAAGTACAGGTAAAAAGTACAACAGCCATGAAAAACGGTTGCGATCATGCAAATGTCATAAAAAACACTGGTTTCAATTTTTCAACAGTGTTTTGTTTATCCAACAATTTTATTCTTTTGAAATGAAGATTGAGGAGGAAAGTTATGTTTTTTGGGATGAAATCCGAAGCAGGAAAGTTAATAGCACATGGACAATGTTTCGCACAAAATTCTACCATGTGATCGCTTTCCTCGTTATGTGGGAGTGCAAGTTACACTAAAGGCGAAATAGCATTCGCAATAAAAAAGACACTTACAAACAACGGTCATCGAAAATGTTGTATCACGGAAACATAACGAGCGGACCGAAATATCGACTTTTTACGATCGACCACGTCGACTACACGAAAGGCATTTGCGGCAGTCGTGAAATTAACACACCAATTATTGTGTTCACGCTTAAAAACGAGTATTCTTGCGTTCAATGGAAAGTCACCTTTTATTTTCAAAGAATAACTGAAGTTATAAATCTTCAAATGAACAAAATATTTTTCCCAATTATATTTTGTTCAGAAATAATGTTCCAACTACAAAGTAAAATGGACATTATTTTAATTACATAAATTATACAGCCAAATTAACTCTTGAAATTCTTTAAAATTACACCACAATTTTTAAAATCCCTTGAATTGAAATTGAAACCCCTTAAAATTACTAGAAACCTCTTGAAATTCCTTAAATTCCACAAAATTTATAATCCCCTAAAATCCTCAAATATTTCTTTCATTTGAACGTTCAGAATTTTAAGTGCATTACGTTTTTAAATGTTCCACTTTTGCTCTGAGAGAATCAAACGATCTCAAGTGTAACCACACGAGATAAAGATCAAATTTCATGTCTCTTGTCCGAATCGAATCGTGGCATTCGTTGAAAGTGCTAAAGCTCTAAATCCACCTTCACTGCCCTCTTTCGGAAAGTACAGAAGAGTTTGGAAAATCCAATACGATTTTTCAGTGCCTCGCCTTCTTTATAGATAATTTCACCTCGAAAGATTTTTTCCAAGTGATCTTCCAGAAGGAAAGATCGAGTGAAATCCAATGCTCAGGTATTTTCTATAAAAAGAAACGATCTGTTTTTCCATCATTCGAATTCATCGCTAAAGTTCTTCAACGATTTACTAAGTTAGGTTTCCCAATTTAACTTCCCTTTCGACATTTGAATAGGAATTTGAGTAGGTTTCAGAGAAAGTTTCAGCGACTTTTATCTTAGTTTGATTGAAAAGTGTGCTGAAATACTTTCTTGCTCGACTATTTTTTCAACCATCCATCACTCTATCTGATCTTTGAGGGGTGAAGATATGTTTCGCTTCCCCTGGAAGCGACGCCACCCTAAATGCACGATACACGACACCTGTTTAAACCCTTGTAATTGTCTCGGCAGATCGATGCCACTCTGAATAATGCGTATGTGAGAAAAACATAAAAATATTAGAAGAACATGATTGCAAAGTTTTATTTCTGAAAATTTCTGACTTTTCCATTTAAGATTTAGATCTACTGTTAAAAATTTCTTTTAAAATTTGACAATAAAAATGTAATGAAAGTTTATTACCAAAACGTAATGTAATTTTGCAATACATGTTTTGTACAGAGAATTACGAGAAAAGAAAGCCATTCTAAATCTGAAAATTCATGTAATAATTCATGAAATGTTTAAACTATATTATTTTCAAATCAATTGTAAAATTGCAATACCTATTTCCGAGGGCTGTTTATTTCTCGCCCACACAGAGAGAATCAATTCGCCGGCAAAAACTAACTCTTTCTCTCTTGCTTTCTCTTCCTTAAAGAATACAAGCCGCAATCGCGTGAGAAACTCGAGAAAAACCCAAGAAAAATATCAGTGAGCATAAACAATCCCAGGAAAAAGTCCACGCCCTTTACGAGGGATGAAAGGGAGAAACGAGGAGATTAGGAAAAGGAGGAAAAGCTGAGAGCAAACAGACTTTAAAATTACAAAAGTTGCTTGCTTCTTCAACATTCGGAAGTCGAGAGAGTCAAAGTTCTGTTCTTTTTCGTTTCCCTCCTTTACTTTATTCACGAACTCATCAACCCTAGTTGTTATCAATTTCGAGGATCCAATATCTCGAAATGGACTTTTAATTGAATTGTTGACCACTTTAATTTCAAATCGAATGTTTAGTTCGCCTGCTCTTTGATCTTTACATTACAGACTTTTTTGTTATTATACTATCCAATTATTAACGCTAATGCTGCAGCATTACCTATATTATGTAATCATTAAAGAAATTTTTTCTATACTCGTTTCTTTTTCGTCTGGAGTAATTTAATTAAAAGTTGAGAGTCACTCTTCCATTTTCACGTCGCTTTTCTCTCATTATTCTATGTACTCAGTTCATAAATGTCATCATCGTTCTTTCCTATGTTAAGCTGGACGTATCTTGAACTTAAAGCTCGTCAGAGAAGTAATTTTCAACCTGGAACGACTTCATCTGTCTTTTTAATTATTTTCGTCCTGGAAAATGTTGTCCTGGTTCGGACAACAAAACTTTTTGTTGCTATAGAAGCAACAGAAATTGTTTGGTTGTGTCAACCAAATCTTGTTTCTTTCAACAAACCTTTTGTTGAACCAAGAAAATTCATTTAAACCAACAAAATATCAGTTTTGGTTGAATTAACAAAACTTTGGTTGGTTCAACAAAAATTCGGTTGGCACAACCAACAATTTTTGTTGTTCTATAGCAACAAAAAGTTTTATTGTCCGAACCAAACATTTTTCTCAGTGTATAGCTCAAAAAATGGCAAGCTCAATCATTTTCAAGTTCAGTGAAATGCCAGGTTCTTTAAGCGAGCAGTATTTTATAAATGATGTGTTATAATTTTATTGTCGACTCTGTAGACTTCCTCAATATTTATTGTGCTTTAAAGTAAGGAAAGATTCAATGATTGAAAAGGTATAAAGGTATAAAAGGTATAAAGGTACAAAAGGTATAAAGGTATACAAGATATAAAGGTATAAAAGGTATTTCAGTATATGAATTCTATTTGGAATTTGAATAAAGATGGAGTCAGTTTCAGAGACGAAATAAAACGAGGAAGTGGCCAAGTTGCAGGTGCAGACTTGAATATAAGAGGTTGAATCTCCGACCGTCTCTTGATTAGTGAATCTACGGCCACGTGCTATTTATAATTAACGGCGTGAGACCTTTTCGTACGCGAGCGAAAGGCTGGATATTAATTATCGGGGTGGCGATTAATTGCTAAAACCAGCAGCTCTGGCGATGCTATTGCGTACCGAGTCGAATGGTAATACCGGTCGTTTATCACTGCGGCGAGAATATTCCTGCCATACCTGTGGATTGGACGATTTCAACGTCTAGACTGTTTGTTTTATGGTAATTTCCATTCATTAAAATGTATACATGAATAGAGATAAGGAGTCATCAAATCACACGTAAAAAAACTCTTCCTAAATTATATTCGCAACTAAGATATGAAAAAGTATTTCTAAAAGAAAAAAGAAACTTCGACCTTCAATTAAAGTCCATAAATTCAACTAAAAATTCAGAGGTTTAATAGAATTCAAAAAAATTGAAAAGAAGTCAAGATAGGTGAAAAAAAGGTGAATAATTGACGCCTGAAATCAGGAAACAACTCATTTTGCTAGCTAGCTTTTTAGTTAGCTCATGCTAGTTCAAAATAATTGGGTGATTTGAACTCATCATCAATAATGAGGTGAAAACATGTTTGACTTGAAAGGAAGGAAATGAAAAGAAAAGAAAGGGACGAAACCAATTCTACCAAGTGAAGTTCGTGTTGATCTTGAACTTTGGTGAGTTTGTAAGATTAAAGTTTATCTCGCTTTGAGGAATTCGGCACACTCGTCTTCGTTAGTTGAATTCCGAGACGTCTGTTCGCAGCAGTTCACAACCGAGAGGAAGAAAACGACTAGAGGGTGTAAAAAAATTGCCGAGGACCAAAGACGGAAGCAGGAAAGGTAGCAACACTAGTTATACATCTCGACTGGTACACTGAGAAAAAAAATAATGTCCCAGCAACAAAATAATTTTGTTGAGTAGTTTTTGTTGACAAAACCAAATTTTGTTGGGCCAACAAAATATTTTGTTGAAACAACCAAATTTTTTTGGTTGGTTCTAACAAGTCTTTTTGTTAGCCCAACGAAACTGTTTGGTTCGCCTAACCAAACCAATTAGATACACGATCACGCATGCGTGTCTGCCAGCCCTGCCTTATGTGATACTTTGCTGAGATTTTTGTAAAATATTCTATGTGCTAGGTTAGCCGTGTGGTTTAAGTTGCGTTCGATACATTAGAGGTTAGAGATAAGTGTTTATAGGTAGTTCGAATCCCGGTCGCCGCAAAATTTCTTTCTGATTTTTCGTATCGTAAAAAGCTTCCGATAATATAAATATCTATAATTTAAGTAAA
>CAJFCO010000124.1:540456-598456 GCA_904066015.1 Synergus gifuensis | reverse complement strand
CAAGTCTTTTTGTTAGCCTAACAAAACTGTTTGGTTCGCCTAACCAACCAATTAGATACACGATCACGCATGCGTGTCTGCCAGCCCTGCCTTATGTGATACTTTGCTGAGATTTTTGTAAAATATTCTATGTGCTAGGTTAGCCGTGTGGTTTAAGTTGCGTTCGATACATTAGAGGTTAGAGATAAGTGTTTATAGGTAGTTCGAATCCCGGTCGCCGCAAAATTTCTTTCTGATTTTTCGTATCGTAAAAAGCTTCCGATAATATAAATATCTATAATTTAAGTAAAAATAATATAAAAATAATAAAAAAAGGGCTAAAACAGTTCATAAATTGAACAATACCTAGTGTCAACTACAATTTTGTTGTGCCTACCAAACTTTTTGGTTGGTTCAACCAAACGCTCCAACAAAATAATTTGGTTGGCTCAACTAAACGATTTTGTTGCTTCTATAGCAACCAAATTTTTGTTGTGTCAACCACACATTTTTCTCAGTGTAGTCTCTAGACAGGTATCCACTATCCAAGTATCCGCCTTCCACGGGGAGTGAGAGAGAACGCCATTGTATTAATTCACGTCGCTAATGTGGAGAGTTTTTAAAGAACGACCAAACAATAGAACTACTCTCCGAATCCCTCTTCATCCCCCTTTATCCCTCTCTACTCTGGTGTCTACACGCCCACGTACGTACTTACGAGTGCAGTTTCAAGCGGGTACGTGAGGGTGTGAGTTTATTGCTCACGTGTGTTCGCCCGTGACTTTGCCAACCCCTGTTTTACGAAAAACGACGAGCCGGTAGATACGTGCTACAGGAATTTAAAAGGAGAAAAAAAGATTCGACAAAGAGGGTTGAAAGAGAAGGTCGGAAGATTGTAAGAAGAGAGAGGAAGTTGGAGACTTGGAGAGTGACACCAGAAAAGAGAAATGGAAGAGAGCCCCAATCAAAGGAAAATGGCTGGCATTAACCAATTATTATAGGATGCTGTGCCATACGAGAAAGAAGAAAAGAATCAGGTTCATTGATGTACCTGAAGTCAAGCAGATATTTGACCTCGCAAAACGGAGAGAGAATGAAGGATACAAGAAGTAAAGATATTTTAAGTCGGAAGAAACGTCCTGTTTTTCTCTCTTTTGCGCTCCATGCGACTTGAGTCGAATAAAAACTCCTGAGCTTCCGTAAGCAGCGATTCGTATGCAACTGGAAACTGGGCAATTGATTTTATCCGATTCAGCAATACATATTCATGTGAACAGAGCTGAGGATCTCGATGAATGGTGTAACGTAGATGATATAGAATCACAGAAGCTTGTTCTGTATACATTAAACAACGATTGTATAAAGAATATAAACCACAAGATTTAAAATGAAAAGGTTTAAAAAAGTGATTACAGAATCCGATGAGACGAGATGCTTGATTGATAAATCATAAACTAGATTAAGAATTAGACTGTCAGATTGAGAAACTGGAGAGATCTGAGCTAATGATAACGAGGGGTTAAGAGAGGATTTCGTTTAGCGCCAATCTCAGCTCTTTTTACTTTAAAAATAATATGCGTCCGACGTAAAACTGGCATATAATATTCAGAGAGAAAATATGAGCTTGGAGCATGAACCTATTCCGTGGGTTGTAACTCTTCCGAAGAATGATCTTTTTGACATTAGCAAGCGATACCACAGAAAGCTGTTTCACCAATAAAGAGTTATGTCGCATGAACAGCGTTTACACTTTTTCTACTTTTATTTTTGGAAGTAAAAACAGTACATTAAACAAGAATTTGACGCGACTTGTTGAAGGTATGAAAATCGCTGAAACAAAGAGTACCTGTACATTTTGAACAAAATTAAATAGCTGTGAACTTTTCTATTTATCCTCAGTCAGGAGTTAGCTAGGTTCTCTTAAGTCTTACAAGTACGTGTTTATCTTTCAAGTGTATGTATTGTGTGTACTTCCTGAAGTAGTTTGCAAACTAGACACGAAAGTTATGTTTGCCTTATATTAACAAATACATACAACACTAAACAGCGAGGATGTTTGCTCTGAGCCAAAAAAAGAATCTCATCGGAAAGAGATCATCCATCATGTATTTCAGTGCCGCTCTTATCACAGAAATCTTATCTACCCGATGATATTCAAATCGGATTGCATCAATAACTCCGCATCTGCATAAAAATTCCAAGTCAGCAAATGGCTTGCAACACCATTTTTAATATGCACGATCGATAGAGAAGTTAAAATAAAATTACTGACAAAATTTACAAAGATTACAACCGGAATGAATTCAGGCCAGAGACAGATTAGGGGAAAGACTGAAGCTTGTGATTTTCTTTTCAAAATTAACGAATCTCTATCCTACCTTCCCATGTGTAAATTTCCTGACGTGTTAACTAATCTCTTATTATTCTGGAGTCGTCTTGAACTCTATCAAGTACAAGGCTCTACTATTTCACTTATCCACTACTTCAAATTAATCGTACGTGCTAATTACATGTGTCTTTCGATACGTGAAAGATATATACAAAACACGTTCTAAAAAAAAAAATGATGGGTTTATCAACATGTGTACAAATAATTGTGTCCCCGAAATAATCGAGAGGTCACATCGCGAATGTTCGATGCAGAATGATCAATATGCAGCGTTTCGATTAGTCTTCGATTGTAAAATACTTTCATTTGTATTTATAATATACTTTCATTTGCCAAGGACACATTGCCCAACGACGCGACCTACGACTATACCTATACCTTATATTGAACAACCTTCTAAGATGGTAAACATACCAATAAGCCATGTTTAAGGTAAGTGCGATGCATTATTATCAATCTATGCACGTACCTTGGAAGACAATGGAATCAGTATATAAGACAGTAGAAACAGGGTTCCAACATCATTCCATCATAAACCAGCTCAAGAAGCAACTCAAACCTACCAAAACTATCAACATGAAGTGCATCGCAGTAAGTAAAATACCAAGCATTTCAAATTGTGCAAAATTTTCATAAATATTGTCATTTTATATAAATTTATATCATTGTATAATATATATCATGTTCAGATGAATATACCATATAATAACAATATTTTATAGAATGCTAATGAACATAAGAGCAGAGTTTGCATGAAGAATGAGTAGATAAAGCTAAAATTTGAAATTTTGTTAATTTTGGTAACTTAATTTTTTCTAAATTGGTAACCATTAATTTTCATGCTAAAAGCGTATCGTTCTTAACTAATTGTACGATACATTTGTCTTTAGTTTACTGAAAAAACTGGATATGGGTCATAACTAATCAGTTAATAAACTATGGTACTTCTGACTTTATTAGTGGATCCTGGCAGCCATCATTTAGTTGTAGATACTATTCCGTTTACTACATTAATAACATCTACTAACAAAATGGTTGACACGATTAATAAACCAGCAGTAATGTAGTTTACTAAACGATTAATGGACCCAACTACCTATTATTTTCAGTATTTAAAGAATTAATTAACATGCGGCAATATATATTTTATAGCAGTTCCATTCATCAATACTGATAAATTCTTTTGAAATATTTCTAAATCCATTGAAATTTCTTCAAATTCCATGAAATCTCTTTAAATGTTTCACGCACTACATTTATTCCAAAAAGCAATGATTTTCCTTTTTTAAATGAATCCTCCGAAGCGAAATCACTAAAATTTTTTTCTTTATGCCTTTCCGAACACAATATTTGCAAACACCGCTATTATTACAATTTAAATTGTTTTCTGCATGATGCAAGCGCGAAAAACATTCAGGACACCGTGCAACATTTTTAAATCATTTGAGCATAAAGACTTACAGTTTTATTTTGAGTGCTACGACATAATCTTCGAATGATTTTATGAATATTTTAATTTCATAAGAAAATCTCTTTTGCAGGCTGTTCTTTTCTTGGCTTTGGTTTCCGTCGCTTTGGCAGCATCCATCGAACCAGCGAGAGCCGTTTTGCCGTCTGGACCGGAAGCGCAAAATACAGTTGCAGCCGCAAGAAACAAGCGTGGATATCTGTTGAGCTCTTATACTGCCCCAGTTGCGTATAGCGCATACAGCGCATATTCATCGCCTCTTGCATCATACAGCTACCCTTACGCATACTCGGCTTATTCTTCCTACCCCTATTATGCATCTGCCTACACTTCACCCTACTATTTAGTCTAGAATCCTCTTCTACCCGGTGATTTTTCATTATTTGGTATTCGTTACTCTATTTCGCAAATATGGTCTATTAATTAGTACAAAATTGATAACAGTATTAATTTCACGTGCAACACGATGTCAAATATCGAATGAAAATTGAATTACTATATCAGCTTTCAAAATGTCCTCAAAAGTAAAAAAAAGCTGTTTTAATCTGACAACATTTTTTCTCACGAAATGAGCAAGATGCGTGGAACGAATTAAAAGAAATAATGACAAAGATGTTTTAAAATGTTCAAATACTAATAGTACGATATTGTGAATAGTTCTAACATTGTTTCTCAATCCTGTATTTATGTGTATAAAATAAATATTTATCTGGATTATAATAACTGTTTTTTCATTCTCCTCACGAATTTCTATCAAAATTTAAAGTCGAGAAGTCAAAAAGATAAAGTTTCAACCGAATAGCAATGGTAAGAATAAAATTAGATAAATTAGTGGCTTACTAATTTTGAAAAAGTTTAAAGTTACAGAATTTTTATTCATAAAAAATGAGGCTTTAAAGATAAATACGCGGATGAGATTATACGAGAGACAATAAATCAGGATTGTAAAACGAACTTTGTCAAGTGGAGGTACTCGCATTGCATCAGCCAATGAGATAAGCTTGTGAAGACGCTTATCGAATGCTCGATATGTATAATAATCCTTCATGGGATTTAAACCATGAACTCGCGGTTACTAAAGTGAAACGTTGCTTGCATACAAAATGCCCTTTTTCCTAAATCGCGTTCACTTATCCAGCCATGTAAATATTGTCTATTTGGTGCCAAATTTACTGAAATCAAAATAATGATCATCTCGATTTCGAAGCTTTCTGAAAACTGACATAGCAGCAAATTGGCCTTGGCGCTTTTTCAAGCTATAGAACCGAAATGGCTAAAATAAGTTCGATAAGCGTCAATGCATTGCAGTATCTTGAAGCCGTGACCATTTCGATCTATCGATACGAGACATTTGGTCCTCACATACGAACAAAACGGAAAAACGATTTCAGTGTGTGTTTAAAAAAATTGCCAGGGAATCAAAAGAAATAGATGTTACGCAATTTCATGGAATTTCAAGGATTTTAAAAATATTTCAAAAAATTTTAAGGGATTTCCAAAAATTTCTAAGGATTTAAAAAAAAATAAAGAAAATTTACGGGATTTCAAGATTTACAATATTTGGAATCCCTTGAAATTGATTAAAATCACTTGAAATATTTTCAAATTTCTTAAAATTGAAATTTGAAATGCTTTAAGTCATTTATATAAATAATACATATGAAACGTTCAATTTAATTATTTTTAGAGAAAATCGTAGAAGGTAAATAATGTATAGAGAAGAAGGAGAAAGAATGAAAATCGAATTCAGAGGGGACTTTCTTATATGTATAGTGTCGTCCGCATTCTTGTTCTGGGTTCAAATCAGCATCGGTATTCGAAGAAAATTGAACTGTCGTTGAATTGAATTGAGTGCACACACAATCGCCGATACGATTCTCTCATCCTTTCAAACAAAAAGGGACTGCCATTGGAAATTAAGAGAACTCGAGAATCGAGATTCGGATAAATTCGACAACACGAGCACTTTCATTTATCAATTACAGTTGCTTCAAGTCAATAAAAGATTAATGACTCTAAAATTACTTTTTAACGATTTCAAATTAAAGCTGAAAATGCATATTTTCCACAATTTGTGTTTTACTTTAACGAGTTTTAACAAAAATTGTATTTATTTTGTTCTACTGCATATATTAATCTCTTTGCTTGCGAAGAGTAAAACAATCACTCAAAACTTTTTGTGTGCCTCGGTTGCATTCCAGACTCGTTTATATGTATGTTTTAATCCGATACTTGTAACAATACAAACAGTAGGAATAAATGAAAAAAATATAGTGCTTAAAAAAATACAAATGCTTTTAAAAGCGTATATTTTATGAATTGCAAGAGATTGAAGAGATTTCAGGACATTTCAAGTGATTTTAAGAAATGTCATGAGAATACAACAAATTCAAATAAATCTCATAAGCTTCGAAAGATTTCTAAAAGGTTTTGAAATAATGTTCCAAAGATTTGTAGTGATTTTAAGAGATTCATTTTTTTTGAAATCCCTTGAAATCCTAGAAAATCTTTTGAAATATTTTGAGATTAAACACTCTTTGAAAAAATCTTTGAAATTTTGTAAAATCTATTCTAGTATATAAATTTAGGTTCAGTTTAACTCTCTATAGAGTTACAAAGTACTGGCTGACTGAAACAGAATTGTTCTACTTATTTTATACCCAGGCAAACCGAAGTGTGCTTTCGTTCTTACTGTCAACGAAATGTTTCATTTATTTTGAATTTGAGTGGGAAATTTCCCTACAGAATATTTATTTCAAGTGGAAAGTAAAGCATGAAAATGAGCAATTGTGTAAATGGAGAGAAATTGCAATTCAAGAAAAGGGAAACTTTTATAGAACAAAGAATAGCATCATTTAAAATGTTATATACGAGAAAAATTTTTATCTTTCTTTTATATTTATCAGAACTGCTAAATGGTCACTTCATCAAGTATTATCGAACAACCACAACAATCAAGTTTACCAAGAAAATGATCAGAAGTTACGAAACAACTGAATAAAAAAAATCATATAATGAAAGATTTAAAAGCTGATAATGTTAAGAAAGGCTAAATCGCGGAAAAATATTATCGGATTTGTTGGTAGTGATAGTGACAGGAAATAAGATTCATGTATGTGTACGTCTTCATTTTTCCCTTTTACATAAACTAGAATGTCAATTTGTCCATTTCTGTTTATGGTAATTTTTAGAAATATTATCTTAAAATATCTCAATCTTCAAAAATTCCACTTAAAATCTTTTTAAATCTATTGAAACTTTTCGAGACCTTTTTGAATTTGTTGTATTCCCTATAAAATTTTTTAAATCGCTTGAAAAGTCCATAAATCTCTTAAAAATTCCTTGTCATTATACAGGGTGGATCGCTGGGTACACTGTTAGAAAATTCTTTAATTTTCAAGCATTTTTAATGTACATTTGTAACTGAAATTTAAGTTTTTGGTAAATTGAATGAAATTAATTTACTTATGACTGAAATGTAAGGTATCTGCGCGTGGAAAGTGAGATTAAGTTACGTGTAACTGAAAATTAATGTACGTGACTGAAAGAAGAACTTATATAAATTTCCGCTTTACAAAATCAATATAGACATTATTTTCATATTTTTAAAAGATATATATGTATGCGGAGAAGCAGAACAAGTTACATAATGCAAACTTTAGTTCAGTGTAGCTATAAAAAAGAATTGTAGTCATTGTTGTTTAATTTTAGTGCCAATTTTTTTTTCCTTGTTTTGAATAGTGCGCGCTATAAGTAGTGGTCACGTGATACAAAATGTATCTGTGGAGCAGACAAACTCGACTCAACTCGAAGTGACCAAGGCGAAATAAGCGGGAACGTCATCACAGCCCTCTGATTAGTGATTGTTATGAATAAAACGGTAAGTCGCCTATTGAAAAAATATTTTAAAAAGTTCTCGTGTTATTTTCAGACGAGGAAATCCGCGAGGAATCTGAAAATCCACGGGATTTCCTCCTATTTTCCTCGTCCGAAAATAGCGTGAGAATTTTTTCAATACATTAGTGCTGGCATTAGTTAAATTCAATACATTAGTTAAAGAAAGGTTTTATATTTTATTTTTTATTTTTATTTTATTTTATTTTTTTCCATACCGTCCATTTAATATACGCCGCCCGTGACTTCCAGTTAGAATTGAAATAAAATTTTTGAGGTTAGAATTTTACATGTTTCAAAAATCTATGTATAAGAAGTAATCTATGTATAAGAATGTATGTATATGTAATCTATGTATAAGAAGTTTTTATTTTGATAATAAATATTCGTGTTCTTGGTTCCAAAAACGCAAAGTTTTTACTCTTCATTTTATATCCTTAACACATAATTAATATTTTTTCATCATATATAGGGTAAAAGCACCAGTCGTTAGCCAGACCTCTGATTTTCTTAAAACAATAGGAATATTAAAATATTTGACATAATTTGCTCGAATTACTTTCATGTGAGTAAAATATGATAAATATTTGCATTTTCTCATTGTTTAAAGAAAATTAGAGGGCGGGTGTCGACGATTGGTGCTCTTACCCTGTGTAACTGAAAATTAAAGCACATACATTAAAATTAAAGTACACGTATTGGAAGTTTTTTCCACTCATGTAACTGAAAATTAATGAACACGTAAATGAAATTTAAGATATCTGTAACTAACTTTTCAATTCAAGGTACATGAAATTTAATGTACATGAGTGGAAAAAACTTCCAATACATGTGCATTAAAATTGAGTCAGATTTTTCTAACAGTGTATACTTACTGATTTTAATATTCTGAATAATTAAAATCGGTAAGTACTCAGCGATCCACCCTACAATTTGCACGTTCATCCCCTTGAATTGAACGAGTTGCTTTCTGTACACTTTGCGAAATAACAAAATGGAAATGAGAATCTTGTAGGTACTTCGACATTCAGTTCACGTATATCTTGTTTTTAGCCCTGTCTCAACTGAGGCGTGGAGATAATTGTGACACTTTTTTCACTTTTCAGACACGAGAAAAGTACTTAAGTACTTAAAATACACGTCACATCTTTCTTTCCCATCCTTCTTAAAAAAAGTAAACTTTTATACAGTCATCACAGTAATGATTGTCAGTAATCAATGAAAAATTTTCAAAATGGGTGAAACAGGTGAAAAAATTCAAAATAGGTGAAATAAATGACTAAAATAGAAGAATAAGTGACGGCATGTGAAGACTGTTCATAGAACAAAACAAAAATTTTGTTTTTGGATTCTTGACAGTCTAAAAAATCGAAATCGAATCAGGTGAAATTATTGTTCGCGTGGAAGAACTGTTTTGCATTCCGATATTGCAAATCCATTTTTCAGAGATGTTTATACACGCCCTACATGGGAACATTTTGCGAGTTACGCATTTCGTATACAATGCCAACTAAAAAGTTTGTTATCCGTGACTGATTGTTCTCGGCAATGTTTGGGTTTATTTCGTGTAGGTACATATATGGAAAAGCGCATTGTCTGTCCTTGCAATGCCCGGTAAGCTCGCAAGCAGGGGTCAACCTGTGTATAATCATCGAATCGGATAACACGATCACGTTCTCGTTTGCTCCTCTATATTTTGTATACACCATTTTCCATCCTTCGTGGTCGTAATTGACTAATTTATACAAATGAATCCCTCTAACTTTCAAAACCTGGATGTGGTCGAAATTAGTTTCTGTATTATTTATGTTTAGGTTCATTTCTATGTTGCAAAGGTATTCAAATATTACGGTAATTACAAAAGGATTTTAAACCACTGAGCCATACCAGAGATGCATCCTGCATGATGAATAATGCATAACATCTCCCATATTTACATAGGAAAATTTGAGTTTTGATCTCCATTATTTATTTTCAACTGACTCATTTGTTGAGTTCCATAATTCTCATTAATTGGAAGAGATCTCTAAATTAAACTAGTATCAACAAAAGAATCTTCTAGATTCCATCTTTTACATATTCTGAACCAGTTTCTGCTTAAACTGCCCAGCTAATAGCCTAATAGATCAGCGTAACGAACTAATTTGGCGCTAGATAGATTTTCTAGCTACAGATGTCTTAATAAAAGTGAGGTAAGCAAGTTAGAACCCGACCTAGGTCCTAATCAAATTTCTACCCGGGATAATTCAAGCGTCGTAACTAATTAAACTTACATTTGCGGACAATAATTCATCAAATTTGTTTTGACTGTTTACAGAGTTAACACTGTACAAGTCAATTACTATTGAGACATTACCTGACCTCCCGAAACAGATCGGCCAGTGTGTACTTGATCGATTTTGTGAAGGGTAGCGATAGGAAGTTTCTCATTCCATTTATGACTTGATCCCGTAGGACGCGCGTAATGCATTAATTAAGCGGAATCTCCTGCAAACCGGAAACTACGGTCTCTGCGAATCTACCTAATGGATAATACGATTTCCGCTCGCTTGTGTACTATTTGCTGAAGATATAGAGCTGTCCTTTCATTCGAATTGAGTGTTGCCGAGCCACAAACTCACGATTGAATAGGTATTGATGATCAAATTACCTTACACCGATTATTTCAATAAAAAAATCGAGAATTGATTTTGAAACAAGAGAATCGAGAATTGCACCAGACATTGCATTAATTTTAACTATCTTCAAAAAGATGTTTGCCTTTGGCAGTAGAGGTTTTGACGTGGTAAAGATTAAATCTTATTTAAGGACGGGCTGTTAACTCAATAGGTTATTAACCTCGTTGCTCAACCAGCTGGTTGATTGCCACTAGCTAACGTGAAGTAACGTCCTTGGCAGAGTGAGTTTTCCTAAAAACCGACATTATATTATTAAAGGCGCAAAACTTCCGGAAAGTCGAGGGATGCAAAAGCATCGTTACAATTTTCTGCTTTACGATGCATGACTTTTACGAACTTGAGAAAATTTAATAAAACCATCGAACCAAGGGAACGAGATTAATAATTATTGGTTGAGGCCTTGATTAGTTACACTGAAAAAACGAATTGGTTGGGACAACTATTAAAGTAGTAGCGCCAACTATTTTAGTTTGTAATATATGACGCTGCTATTTCAATGGTTAGGGCTACTACTTTTATTTGTAAAGATGGTAGTAGTTGTCCTTACTACTTTTCTTGTTGTTGTGACAACTTCAGATGGTTGAAAACCATCTTCAAATTGTTGCGCTATCTACTTAAAGTAGTAGTACTTACTATTAAATTAGTAGTTCTTACAATTAAATTGGCTATTTTTACCACTTAAAATAGTTGTCCTTACTATTAAAATTAGTAGTTTTCACTATTTAAATTAGTAATCCTTACAATTAAAACTAGCAATCTATATTGTTAAAATTAATGTTCTTATTACTACTAAAGGTATTATTTCTTAATATATTTAAATTCGTAGTTTTAAACTAAATTTCCCAGTGAACACAGGTGTCGAGAGTGTCCTTTGTCCATTGGAATGTTATAGTAAAAACTAATAATTTTAATATATTAATAGAAGTACCTTTAATATAGTAAAAATTGTAGATTTTATTTTGCGTAAATATTGCCAACAGTATGGCAAATGAATCCCCAAATTTGTAGAAAAGCCTTGATATCCATTTTTCGAAATTATCCAAATAAACGATCCAAACACTACACGTCTACAGATACTGGCATCTTACACCTTGAAAAACTATATAAAAGAAAATGGCGACGAACGTGAACATATGATAATACGCGATATTTCAGAAAATGTTGGCAACACTTCTGAGTTCTCAGTTCTGCCAATTTCGCGAAAGAATAAAAGTAGTAACTGTTACTACTTTTATTTCTTGAAAAATATATTGGTGGTAAATGAGACTACTTTATTTCTTATGCTTACCATTACTAACTTTACCAATATATATTACGTGGAAACACAAACAATGGCATCTTACCCCACAAAACGGGTTAGCCATTTTTACCAACCAAGTAGTTATCACAACTAATACCATCTCTACTAATAAAAGGCTTGTTGTCCCAAACAACTCGTTTTTTCAGTGTATATTTACATGTACAAGCGCATTGCGCACTTAATGTTATTTATTATAAATTTAGAATAAATGCAGGAGAATTTAATACGCTGGCGTGATTTACGGTAAAAGTTTGGGGAGGAGTTTAAAAGCCGGTATAGGTTGTTGGTGGACATGATGCATTGAGAGTGCATCAACTGAAACACTGAACAGTGTTCTGAAATGGGTAAAGTGCCTCAACTTGCCCATTGCTAACATCCTAAACAAATTATACCGAAATATATTCTCAAAAGAGCCGCAAATATTCATTCGGATTATGTTACTTCAAACTTGCGAGAAACTTAATTAAAACAGAAACTCTGTGAAGAGGATCATAATGAAAAAATTCCCCAGAATAAACATCTTTTTTTAACTAGACAGAGTGTCTCTTGAGCATACGTAATAAAGATAGGATCATAATTAGTCAGGAAAGTTTGTTTTTTCCTTCATTCTCGAAGAAGAAAGAAGTCGGACTAAAAGAGGGGTTCACTGAGTTCGAGAAGTTCCGGGAAAAAAAGAGATTCATTGCATTCAAGCTTTTACTCGTCGAGGGTCGTGTGAACTTTTCGTGTTTTAGTTCATTTGTCAGCTTCTTGATAAATTACATCAAGACTTCGATAACAAACGAAATTCACTTTATCAAAATATGAAAAAGGAAATGAGACTGAAACGATTTCGCCTGATGATGTTGAATCATGATAACCTTGGTAGAAGCACCAGTTTTAAAGGGTTTTCGCGATATATATATATATATATCGTGTCTAGACGTATACATATAAATGAAAGCTTTGCGTTTTGCGTTGGGAGTTACTTAATTAAATAGCCCACCATAAGCGAGCGACATTTTCATTCGGCCTTCCGAAGAAATTTGCAATGTAGATTACCAAAGGAGCGAGTCGTTCTCCAACTTAGGATTTACATAAATATAAAAATACTACACTGAAAGAAATTTAGTATCAATACTTGCTATTTCAATATTCATAATTGATAAAGACGATTACGATTTAGGGAAATCGTGTAAATATACAAATTATTGTTAGCATACTTACGAAACTTTAAAATTCTTGAAAACAAGAATTGGTATATTCAATAGCAAAGATTGATATTTTATGTATTACGAACGTAGAATGATAAAATTTGATAATGATATTATCCAATAATATAAAAGCATTTACAGAAATTACCAGCTTGAGTTACATATGTTAATAGAAATATTCTACAAATTAATATAGACGCTAACAAAAATTGTAAGCTTCAGTTGAGGAAATTGTAAGTCACGATATTAAAAAAACCGAATAGCTCCGATAATCTCCCGAAGTCAGCCGAATTCGCCGACCGTAGCGCTCGCGATGTGAATCGAAGTTTCGGAGAACTTTTTGTTTCCTGATAACCACCAGAGTAAGCACCATGCCGTTTCTCACAAGTGCAAACATTTCCACCAATTAGTATATAAGGAATCTTCAAACCTCTTCTATCAGCGTAATTTACTTGCAATTTGCGATGTGTGTGTTTTATATTTATGTGTGCGTAATATGTATATAAGTTAAGGTTGAAGTTAGTATAAGTATTACCTCTGCGAATGTATGTTATAGTGTGTGCATTTGTGTGTTTATAATCTTATAATTGTGCAGTGTGAATTGACGGAGATTCACGACGGGTTACGAATTTATTCTTTCTTTTTTCGTGTTTTCGTCTATTCTTTTCGCATGACTCATAATTTTTAGTATAGTCTTTAGCAAATTTCAGAATCCTTTATATTACTTTCTGATATAAATACCCGATTTCCCTAAATCGTAAAAGATTATACTAAATTGTAATATCGATTTTAACGTATTATGTTACAAAATTTCTTTCAGTATAGCAATATTCTAAACGCGCTATGGCGAGCGGGAAACATATTGTATGGACAATTAATAATATTCAAACCCAAAAAATGTACAATATTTTACGAGATTTTGAATAATCTTAAGGAATTTCAAGAGATTCACGAAACTTCGATTTTAAGTAATTCTAAGGGATTTAATAATATTTTATGAAAATTTAAGTATATTTTTTGGAATATCAAGTATTTTTACGATATTTTAAAGAATTTAACAAATGTCTATGAGATTTTATCAAATTTTAAGGGATTTCACGGAATTTTAATTAACTTATGTAATATTACAACTTTGTTCACCGTATATTTGCATCGTTGGAAATTTCTGAGAATACCCGCGGGTGTGATCGCAACGTTGAAATTTAGTTCCATCGAAGTAAACTCCATCTAGCCAGGCTCTTTCGTCCCCTCTTTAACGTTAATTAAGCTCGTTCTGTGCCCGAGTAAACCTTGGGTATAGGAAATTTAACACGATTTCACAATTACGATCACGCACATCTCCACATTTCAATTCACGCGACACTAATCTCGTTAAATTCTCTCCAAAGATCTTCAATTGTTAAGAAATAGGATAAATTGACAGCTTCCCAGATAAATCTAAATTACCTAAGCTTTTCAATTTCCCGCTATTATATGTTGATCACATGGAAATCACTTCCGCGCGGTAATACCAAGACATGTGTTGCATGGTGAAAATATGCAGTTTAGGACGTGGTGAAGCAATAATTCTGCATGCCGCTGGGCAGCTTGGAATATGTAACTTCGCGAGACCGAACAACGAATAAGTGCAAAGTTTAAAATGCCGGAGCTGCGACCTCGTTCTCGGCTGCAATATAAAGCCCGCTCTATGCTTAAAATTGCACGACGATTGCATGCAGATTCTAAGTCCCGCGGGTACATTTGAATTTGCACTGCGTTGGATTCGCACTTTTGCTGCAATATAAATATAACGTCGCGACGCCTTTGAGGAAAACTTGTGAGAGATGAAAAGTGATAACCACGCCAATTGAAAGTTCTGTATGAAGTGAATTGTATGGGAATTAAATGTACCTGAAGTTCTGAACGTTCAAATGGACGTTCAAAATGAAATTTTCATGTGAAATTAAAACAACTCGTGTTTTCTCCGATTCAATAACCATACGAATTATAAATATATGAAAATGTCCATAAAATGTTAGTACTTACAGTGAGTATGGTTGGAATTTTATTAGAGCTTTGAACTCACCTGAAACAAAAAAGAAGGGACTTGTTAAATAACAAATTAAGGGAGCATGGTTAAAATTCGAATCCAAGAGATTTTACCGAATTCTTGAATAATATTTTAAAATCTAATATTATAATAGCTGCAGAGTACGAAATTGTGCATTTTTGGTGCACTACCTGAGTTAGACCCTTCGTTTGAAAACTATTTTCTTTTCAGCAGCTTTCAGCTTCCGTTCGGTTCAAGACTTACCTCGATACGTTATCTAAATGCTAATGGGCTAACTTTCAGATCGCGTTAGTGTTCCTAAATATTATCCGTGATAAATTCTCGATACCTGACGTTCAGTAAAATTCCCTTCAACGTGAATGAAGTTCTTTTTATTTTAGATTTGGAAAGAGGATTCTGGACCAACTTTAAAGTCACCCAGAAAAAATCTGGTTATTCGAATATTTACAAGTAGACGCGACAACCTACATAGTTTGTAAATGCATATAATCCTCGAGCGTGTTGATGCATGTAAAAGTCTCTTTCATAAAATCCTTCGAAATTCTGTAAAATTCTTTAAAGTTCCATGAATAAAGATTTGAATGAAAGCGCTGATCGATTAAAATTGGATCGTAAGTCTTCCTAAGGAAGTACGTTTCAAAGCCTCATGAAACTCGTTTGTGTGTAAATAAAGTCACATACAAGACGTGTATTATTTCAATCTCACCTCACAATCACTAACTGAATGCTGCACCCACGTATGTCAAGGAAAATTTATTAAGGAAAAGATGCTCTGCTAACGAGACAACTTTGCTTAACAATTGGAATCTCGTAAGAAATCTTGATGTAACGAAACAAGAATACCATTGAATATTAAGTATTTGTCTGCTTTCCGGGTTCTTTGTTATTATTCTTTTTGAGTCATTAGTGAGTATTGTGTACTCTCTAAGGCAAATGTTTGAGCATTTTTTAATCTCGAAGGGTGGAAATCACAAGAGTACGCAAATATAATCTATGTGCGCTGGAATTATAAAGAATTTTTCAGTCATAATAAAACAACTTTAAAAATATGTCTATTGTTTATATGTGCAAAATGCAAAGCGAACATAAGCAAATAGAAAGGGTCTGTGGTGTCAATAGAAAGTTTGAATCAAGATATGCTTTTCATACTATCTTTTTAGTTGAAAAAAGGTTCTTTTTTATAGCGAAAGTCGTTAAACGAACCTTTCACAAGCGTACATTGTACGGTTACACCCACCAGATGTCATTCAGTTGCCAATCAAAAAGACAACGTTGTAAGGTTTTACGAGACGATATATAAGTTCACTAGATCGAATATCGTTGTGGCTGTTCTAAACTACGAATTCACCTATAAAAACAGGTCATCGACTTGAACAATTTTTGGAATAATGCTCTACATTATAAATAATATTTTCCAAGTCCAAGACATTTTATTTACAATTTTCAGTGATTCTTTACTTGCAGAATACTTTATGACTGACAGTGAAATTTCATTCATTTCATTCTTCAAATAAATCTTCTGACGGAAGCAAAAGTCGACTCTTCAAAGATTGAACTTTGAAAAACTTTGAAAACTCTTTCCTACTAAAAGATGAGAAATCATAAAAACTTTTATGATGGTACGGTATATAAGAGATCTGAATAAACTTCAAGATTCAATTTCTTAGATGATTTAAAATGGCTTTATCATTATGTAACACAACACTGGAAAAGTGGACTTGCAAACGACTAGGTTTTACTTTCAAGAAGCAGATTTGAATCTTTAAAAATGGATGTTAAGGTAGCTAACGAGATTTTGCAAAAGCATAGTTTACTTTTTCTTTAATGATAAGATCGAAAAGAAAGATAGCCCTTGGATAAGGAAGATGAGAGACCCTAGGGAGAGGCATCCCTTTTATATGCGCCACCGACCCTTCTTTCTCTTCCCTTCGCTCATCTTTACCAGAAACCCAGACTTGGTATCAGTTTATAGGTATCTCTCTAAGTTAACTCGTAAACCCGAGGACATCGCACCGAGTGATGAAAACGCTAAACGAACCCTCCTTTTCGCCATTATTTTTTGAGGGAGCAGGAAAGAATATCTCATTCAGTTTTCCCTGTACCTGGAAGCTCATTAGGAATGTCTGGTTTCTTCTTTGAAAATTACTCTTGCAAGTTACATTATGCATACAGCAAAATTATATGCGCGCTACAGCGCGCGGAAACATTGCATGGACAATTAAATAATAATATTCAAACACAAAAAAGAAGATAATAGGTGACATAAAATTGAAACAAACTTCAACCAACAGAACGGAGGTGCTACAGGATTTTTCTAAAAGCGAAGAAAACCTTGATTACCAATCCATGTTATTAAAACTAAAATTATGAATTCAGGAGCAATTCAAAGGAATTCAAATGAATTTAGAAGAATTTAAGAGAATTGAAAAGAAGTCAGAAGAATATAAAAGAATTCTAAAAAAATCGCCAGAACTTTGAACAAATCAAGGTGAGTTTAATCGAATTCAAGGTGAATTGAAAAGATTTCAAAATAATTCGATATCCACATGAATTCGAAGAATTCAAAAATATTTTAAAACACCGAAAAAACTATATGGTTGTGTCAACCACAGAAATAGTAAGATATGGTACAACTAATAATTGGCGGTTGCCACAACCACAACAATTATGTAACAACAACTACACAAAAGATTAAACAATATCGAGTGATTTAAAAAGATTTAAATAATTTTAAGAAATTTTAAGAAATTTCAAAGGATTTCGAGAGATTTTAAGAGACATCAAAGAGATTTTAAAGAATTTGAAGTTATTTCAAAATAATTGAGAAGGTGAAATAGGAAATAGATGAAAATAGTCAGACTTAACTATAATAATTCAGATTGAGAGAGTAATATATAGTACTATAAGCGCTTATCGATGCACGATGAGGCTTTGCACGTGCTGGCAATATTTTCAAGGGAGGAAAGAGGGCTGAAGGTAAAAACTGGAGGCAGGAATGGAGGGTTGTTGCTAGTGCCATAGGACTAAATTCGCAAAACTCAAGTGCGCTGAGTAGGGTTTTTAGGAGCATAGTCTCGCAAGGGGTGAAGATCTAACCGCTATAAATCAAACGCCCTCCCCAATTTCGCGATCCCCAACCTTATTCCTTAGCCTTCTCCTTGGTTCGCTTCGACTTCTTTTTTTTCCTCTCCCAAAATAACTTGGGACGTGCTAGATCGAACCAGAAACCAGCCTGCGCTCAATCGATAAGATAATTGGCTCACGGACATTGCCTGAATTCCACAGATGTCCTGTTTCCTTGAGTCTTGCTAAAGTTATGCAAAAGTCAATTAAGTCACGTGCTATGTTTCCCGCAGTATTCAATTTTCATTCTTGTGTGCTTTTGATAAAAAAAAGTTTGATTCTGTACTCCGAATTTCTGCGAATTACTTAAGCAAAACGCTACATTTAAAAAAGGTTTCAACCCTCTATCAACATTTTTTCCCTATTGTATTTTCTATGAGGCGAAATTTCAGTCATGCAGTAATAATTAATTTTCAGGTACACTGAAAGTGTTTGTCAATGGAAAATTACATTGCCTGCGTCAAAGACTTTATGAATATTCAGCTTATTAATAGTTGCCTCCCTGGGATGACGCAAAGGGAGCAGACAATTAGAGATTCTGCAAATCTGCATGGAAAGGAGAGCCAGAGAAGTCAGACTAACACCCGCTAAAATTCCACTGATTCAAATAGAGAAGTATGCACGCAATGAAACTGGAAAATGACTCTTTATTATAATTAGACTCGATTTGCTTCAAGTTGAGCAGCGACTCTCGGAGTGAGAATGGATTGACAGACTTGCCAATTAGCGCTACGTAACTGTCTCAGAAGTTATGCTTGCCTGCGTAATAGCGGGTAACACCACTTGCTTCCACGAGGGCTCGAGTGATGCGAAAGGCGTAGCGTGGCATTTACGTACAATTTGCAAATGTCGCATGCACGTCCGACTAATGCATGCATTTCGTTCACAAATCATGTCTTCCACTAAGCAAACGAAAAAAAACGCGTGACAATCAGGCATGCTATTAAGAGATTGTCGCTGAATTAAAAATTACATGTATATTGAGGGATGAGTCCATAAATAATAGAAAAAAAGCTTTAAAACTTTGGGTGAAGAACTTCAAGTCGAAAATAAGGAAGATATTAAGCGATCCGAGAATATTCGGTATTTTAGCTCCAATTTATGCATTTTAAAGGTCAATTAACAATTAATATTGACTCAAAAATCGTTTCACTCATAAAACTATGCAGTTATAAGTTTACTTCAATGATTCATGAAATTACTTAATATTTCTTAAAATACCAATGAATCTCGACATATGTCTATCTTTTTGAACTTCCTTTGGTCCATTAGACGTGCCAGGGCAATAAACCAGGAATATCCTTCATCATAATGTAACGCGAAACCTGGTGATTAGTTTTAGAAGGACTAGCATGCCACCGTTGGATCTGTCCTCAGTTTAGTAATGCCTTTGACCGTTTGATTTAACAGCGTCATTAGCTTCGCGGTTGACACGGTGACTTCGAGTAATTGACTGTATTAAATTTAATAATCCAACCGGGTTGCGTATCCATGCAGCCAAAGCGACGATACCGCGTGGGCGCGAGCCGTGAAAACTTCGTTTGCTTTACCTAATGATGTCAGCCAGACACACTGTTTGTCCAGGACACAAATGTTTTCACAGATTGTAGAATAATACAAAGCTGCATAATAAGCTGAACATTCTTTCGAATATCTATTTACAGTCTGACTTTTGTGTTACAATTTGATTAAATAAGAAGTGTCTCTATGTAAAATATGTGTGTTTATCCATTATTAACTGATCCACACGGAGAAAAAGGTATGGTTGGGCCAATATGGTTGCTGCAACCATATTATTGTTGCTGCAACCATATTTATAGTTTTGCAGCCAAACTTTGGTTGCAGAAACAATAATATGGTTGCAGCAACCATATAATATGGATGTACTATATTTATCAATATATATGGTTGGCCCAACCATACCTTTTTCTCCGTGCAACACACACAATGTTTTTCGAGTGTATAATAATAAGGCTAGTGAGTTTTAAAAGGCATGAAATTTAGACGCTGTACAAATCGCTAGTTTGCATTGATACCAGGCTAAATGCCGAGATCGATTATGTTTCTGGGGTACGTATACGTTTACGAGAATGAGCTACAATGTTACAAATACATGTAAGGGAAAAAGCAGCACGTATGCAGAGACGTGGTGGTGAAACCGACAACCCAGACGTCACTACTGAGGAAAAATCAATAGCTCGGTATGTATGTTAGTATTATTTCACACTGCCATCTGTTTCCACATTAAGGGGCATTCCACGTTTCGCCTCTTCACTCAGGTGAATTTTGACAGCCATTATATTTTTCGAAATACCTCATCTACTAAATCTACTACTTTCCAAGGTACAAATATCTACAGATATAAAACTGAATGCCTGTATGTATATTCCGAATATGCACATCCCACAGTTTTCAACGTTCAAATGAACGAAATATTTTTTTCCCAATTATATTGTATCCAGAAATTGGTTGAAGTCACTCTTGAGATCTCTTATAACTCCGAAAAATGCCGAGTAAATTTGTCCTAGTCACTTTATAATATTTTAATCTACAAGTCACGATACAACAGATGAACGAGAGACTGAAATTTTTTATTTTTATGCAAGCTTTCAGCGTAATGATAAAAGGTTACTTCGGATATTACAAGCATGTCTAGTTTTCATCCACGAATGCAAATCCATTTCTACAGAAAAGCTAGTTCATTTTTGAATTTTAGACTATTCACTGATGTCAATAAAAATCCTTGTGCCAAATTGAGATGAGATTTCATCCGAAATGTATGAGTAGTAATGCTTTATTGTAAAGAATGGTACTTGAATAGAAATTGCGGATTCATTTATGGAAATATGGAAGGTCTGTTAACACACCTAAATATGGAGTAATAAAATAACATTATCACATGGAAGTTTAAAAGCTTTAAAAGCTTCAAAAGGAACAATTGTAACCCTGACGTCAATGTTTGGAAATAAGGCTATGAATCTAATAGAATACAACTTACAATGTGGTAAAAGCAAACCACTGTTACTGAAGATCAGGGAGACAATGTATTGTGACGCCGCATGTGTCACAGTAAACATCTTCTTTGTGACAAGCTGATAAAGATATCAAAAAGATTCCCTGGATTCCATTAAACTAATGAAGAAGCTTTGATCCGTCTTAGGATTGGGAGTACTGATTAAAAACAGATTGTACGTCAGTAGACAAGCTACATGTCAGGTAGATCACTCGGTATAAGGGAGGATAGACAACGATCCTGAGCGAGGACAATGCTCCTCACGCTCCCTCGTTCAACCCCCGACGACGTCCAAGTTTGAGTAGAAACCTTTCTCATGGCGCCAAGGGCTGCTGACATTTGGTCACGTGGCATTTAATCGAACTGGTAGGGAACATCAGTTGATTTGTTGAGAAAACCGGGTTTCAGTAAAAGCAGAACACAAATGAAGAAAAGATTGCGAGATTGATATTTACATAATCGAATACGACAATTTCAAAAAAAAATAAAAGGAAACTGAAGACAAGATGAAAGTTTTGATGTTTCCTTTCAAACCTGAATGGCATCTGTAGCAAAATTTTTTCTTCAATCCAAAAAAAAAACAGATCTTCAGTATTGGAAACATCGAAATGACTGATACCAGCAGAATAAAAATTTTATAAATTGAGTCTTTTGTGAGGCTATCGACCTTTTGAAACAAAGTTTATGTTCTCAGTTAACGAGAATGCAACGACGAACTTTTCGGCAATAAACATGGCCACCATGTCGACAGGAAACATGCGATGTCGATCGATATTGGCCTATCAGGTACGAAATTGAGTTCTCCCGAGGCACAGCGGTAGGTTCGATAAAAAATTCATCAGTTTCAAGTCAAGGCCGTGGAAACGAAAGTGTACATAACTTTGAGAAACAAGTTTACTTTTTAATAAGCATGATAAGATAGATTTTCACAATTGAAAATATTTGTTTTGAGGCTTTTGAACTTGTTTTATAACATCACTGAACAAACTGGTGTTCAAGTTATTCGCGATAATAAAATTAAGTCGATAAGATTAAAACGAAAGATAGTAGCCAAATATTGTATTCCAGTGAAATAAAACAAATGTTTTATCTCCAGTTCTATAAACCACCGTTTCACTAATGATCTCATTAGCTTTGCAATCAAGAAAAAGCCCGGTTTCTGATTCAAATTCGAGTTTTCCCGCTTTCCTACATTTCCTTTTCTAAAGAATGGCCATAGAGGAAATGGAAACACGGGCAGTTAAAAAAATTGATATTGAAATAGTGAAATCCCTTAAAATTATATAAAAATCCAATAATGTGCTACAGTTTTACACACGTCAATTGCTGGTGTCATGAATATTGGGAAACTTGATGTTTTTCATGTTCTACATGAAAATGAAAAGCGGTATCATCTGCAAATAGCATACCTTCTAATGTAAAACACTAAGCTTTATCCACGGGGCGGAAATCTTCGAAAATCGGTTAGATAGCCGGCAGACTTCACCGTATCTGTCATTCACCACACACGTGTTCGCCGTAAGCCGAAACTATCACAGATTTAAATTCCACAAATTCCACAATTGAAACTTTCAACAACAATTTTCCAAGTATTTGATCACCTCTTCTCTAGATTCTTTTCCTAGTTTCGTTCGCCAATTAGATTGATTAGAAAGCACCTACACGTAGCCAAGGACACAATATTTAACACATGTATGAACCGATGCAAGATATAATAAAGGGTAAACAAGAAAGAACTGCTCTATTATTGAAAAACACCGTTAACTCAAAAAAAAAAAAAGTTTTTTATACCAATCAAAGAGTGAAAAACAGCTAATTATGTAAATCATTTTTTAAAACTGTTAATTATTATTTCGGGAAAGTACTTGAGAAAGTCTATCGTAATTTAGAGAATAAGAAAACAAATGGCCGATTACGTCACAGAAAAATTCACAAGAATAATTAAAATTGAAAACAAATTGAAAATGATGGCATTTTCTGAATTATTCAATGAAATAATTTGAAAAATTATTTGGAGTTACCTTTAACGAGTTAAAGACGCTCCTTCGCATTATTAAGAAGCGAGAAAATAAATCTTTATTGTGAAAAACACAGTGACCATATCAATAAAAATTATCAATTTAAAATTACTGATTAAGGACATGTGATACTTCACCGTGAGAGCAAATTAGTTAAACCAATTATACATTCATAATAATAAATATTTTCAGCTAATAAAAGTCAATAAACCTTCATCTACATGAGACGAAGGTTTATTGACTTATTTACTAACAAATATTTATTATTATGAATGTATAATCGGTTTAACTAATTTTCTCTCATGGTAAAGTATCAGATGCCCTTAAAACTGTTTACAATGGCTATTGAACACCGCGAAAACTATTTACATCTAACAAATTTTTAAAATTCGAAAAGACTAAATAACAGAGAATTAATTCATGATAAATAATAACGAATATTATTTTGATTTCAATTGACTATATTCCCCAGAATAATCGACACTGTTTCTCGGAATCTGATCTCCCAGAGTACCGTTAACTACCTTTGCCGGCGTTCTTCCGAAATATTATCATTTTATCAAAATTTTGTTATCATCATTGAAAAAATCCTTATCAAAATAATCATATAAGTACAATAAAAAAGTTCAAACAGTTTTCGTCGATTTGACTCGTTTCTAAGTTAAAACTAGTGATAGGAAATCGACCATTCATCGACCATTCATCGACATCGAAACATAAAAATCGATGTTTAGAAGCTGATGTCAATGTTATTGACATTATTATTGTTATTGTTATGTTACGTCCACTCTATCGATGTATTGATGTTCTAAAACATCAATATTTTGCTTCGACGTCCTATCACTAGTTACAACGGTGTTTTTCAAAAACAGGGCAGAGAAGCGGGCAAAACCTTTGAAAAGCACTGGAGAAGGGCGAGACACAACCGGTCGACGACCTTGCGATGTCGAGACGCTTGGGACGTGGAGGAAAGATCGAGTTGACGGAAAGTGTGCTTCGTGTCGCTTCCTCGAGACGCCAACTAAACGATGTAGCGGCGTGCGTAGGCGTTTTGCGGAGGTCGACGATAAGACGATACGCCGCGTGTGAAAGGCCGCGCGCGACTGACCGGCAAGGGGAGAAGAACATGTTCAGCGCGTGCGTCGCCCGGCTTTTCCCTCTCGCCCTTCGATTCGGCGAGCCCCTTCCCAAGAAACCACCCTTGGCTCACCCACTCCACGCAAAGGGTGAGGAGTGGGTGAGCCCCAACCCTCCACCCGACGATTCTTCGCCATATCCTAGTGCCACGACTGTGTAATTTTACTTTAAATGATTCTGACTTATCTGCACTGGTTCTAGAAGACTTTACCCCCTTTGCTTTGCTTTGCTTTATTTCTTTGCTCAAAAGCCACGCAACCGCACTTAATTCATTATTTATTTAAGAACCTCTTGCCCCCTCCCCACACTCGATTGAAGAACGTCTGCTAAGACGAAGAAGTTCTGAACGTTTAATTGAATTTTGGCATTGATAGTATTTTAATCTAGAAACAGTTTTATTTGCATTGAAAATAATTCTGTATGAAAGAAGTTTGTAATTTGTTATTTTTAGTTCGATTTCTGGATAAATGCAAGTTTGTCTCGTAAGATATAAAATCCCTTGAAATCTTGTAAATATAATCCCTTAAAAGTCGCTATAAGATTGATTAATATTCCATTAAATATCGTTTGACGTTCGCCAAAATGTATTTATGATTACCGAGAATTAATGAAAATTGGATAAAATCCACTGCTGTCATAATTTCACGTAATATGTGTGGGAAGTTTCGTGCAGTTATATATTTCGCAAAACGAAGCTAAATTTAGGAAAATTCAGTTACAAATATAGACATATTTCTGTTAACAATGCTAGTATTTAAATAAACTATAATAGCATTAAGTAAAGAAAGCAACAAAAAAAGAACAAAACCAGAAGTCTCCTAAACAGGACTTCCATTCGAAAAAGAATCGATAAGAATTGTTAGAATCGCGACTTGTTACAAATTCTGATCAAAGGGAAGTGCTTTCCTTGGCAAGATTCTCTCACAAAGTTCAATGCGTCAAGGAAATGGCTTCCTGCCTTAGTATATATTATATTTACCATCATTTCAAGCTAGGTAAAATCACCTTACATTTGCGATGTTTTTCTTTGCTTATCGAAAGAATGGATAATGTAAAAAGTCTCGTTTGTATAATATTTCACTGTATTGATCTGTTAGACAGCAACACGAGACATTATAGAAATATTATAGTAATATTTATATTTATGAAGGTCTTCCACTTCAAAGTTATTGCTTTCACCCGAAACTAAATAATGAATTAAGACCTTCGAATCCATTTAATTTCTGGAAAAAAGAATTCTTTGAGTATATGAGAGGGACATTCGCTGATCAAATTTCCCTTTTACTGCTCGCTCATAAACTCTAACTCAGGGAACTATTATTAGTATTAAGACACTATATTTTCATGACTTCTGTACTGTCGTTTGAAGTATAAGAGCGATGAGTCTCATTAGTTTAAAGGTTTAGACCGTTCTCATTTTCCAGGTGCTGTACATGATTAAAATGCTCCCGATTAAAATATGTCGGTTTCTCAAATCATTTCATATTTCATATTTCTCATATTTCTCATATTTCTCAAATAATTCCATTATCTATTCTCAATGTCCCGTTAGAAATTAAAAGCATTTACGTGCAAAACTGAATTATCCGTATTAGTAACTCAAGTGACACGAACAGTCTATTATCTCTCTACTCGCAATAATACAATTCGAACGTGCGTCAATGCTATGTCACGCAAAGATAAAAGAACAATGCGAGAAACAGACAAACGATGCAAAAATAAACATTCATTATTTCCTTCCTCTGAGGAATGATTTTATCTCACATGAATCAATATTCATCTTTTTCCTAATTGAAAATCGCAACAAATTTTCTTTCATTTCAACCCAGAAGCTGCATCGGCTGAATTATTGATTTATGTTACTCCTGGCAGGCTAACTGCTCGAAAAACTCGAAAAACTCGAGAACTCATGCAAGACGCGAGAACGTTTAAATGCCAAGAGAAATAAAAAAAAATATTGCGGCATTAGAGAGTATTTTCTCATCTAGCTAATTATGAATAGAGACAAAATAAGTTGAACAAAAAGAAAGGTGAAGTATTTAAAGAAACAAGATTGAATGCTTGATATTTTTTGTAAATAAATTAAATAAAATGAAATCCGATACGAGAATATTAATAATAATAAATAACGATGATGTCAGTTTGACATCTACTAACCACTACATATATTTATAACTTCCGACAGTGCTACGATATAAAGAAAATATTCAATATTGATCAATAATCTCAATTTGAAGATATTTCAAGTGATTTTAAGGAATTTCAAGGAATTTGAAAAGATTTAAAATTATTTTAGTAAATTAATAGGAATTTGGAAGAGTTTTAAATTTTTTTAAGGATTGACTTTCCTTATTATTTTAATTACCTCGAATTCTAAAAAGCTCTTCATCTCGGTTATGAAAAACAATAAAGCGGCTATGAAAAAATGAAGCCCGCCTATTATTAATAAGAATTTGAATTTCTGAAAAGTTTTGATCCTTGAATTCAAGCGACTCAAGCTTTATTGAGCATTGTCGGACAAAGCAGAAAAACAAGCGGGCAAGGTAAGCAAGTGGACCTGACAAAAAAAATTAGAAGCACGTAGCTTTATTTTTCTAAAATAAACTCCGTCAAACGAGTCGAGTTCACCCTTGTGGAAGAAAAGATTGCGATTCATATACATGCTGCTTACGGCACATAGAGACTTAGCACAATTACGTGCAATTGGGTTACCTATTACAAATTAAATTTATGTTCGCACGAACTGCAAACTATGTAACGTAATCACACACTTGATTCAGTGCACGCATGCATTATAATGTCATGTAATTATTTATAATCTATCTTATCAAAATGTGTAGTTTACAGAAGACTGAGTTTAATAAGACAAAGGCAGTCTAAAAGCTTCGTTTAATAAGTGAAAGAAGCATTAACTGGAGAAAGGATCTGATAAGATAATATAAAGATAGAATCATAATTATTGATTAGCAGGGTTTCTACTATTTTTAAATCTTTTAATAGAAGCACAAAATAATATTTTTGTAATTTATTTTACAATTAGACTTTCTACCCCGGACGTATTTAAATTTCCGATTATTTCCCGGTTTTTCCGGTAATATTAGACACTCCGGGTCATTGTGTAAGGTGTCTTGTATATAATAAACAGCACTGTTAATCAATCAATGTTAAAATGAACAATGAAGGGTAAAGTAATAAAAGATGCAGGATTATCGTTAACTTCAATTTACAGCATCACATCAATCACTCTTTGTTCTATATTTTAGTGTTTACATACCCTGGCATATAATTGATATCTTCTAATATTAAAAAAATTATTAACCAGGTCGTATTATCATTAATGACGTAGAGGATCAATAGAAATGCCATCGGTGAATATCGGCACATACCTCTACAATTCTATAGGTATAGAGATGTGCTCCCCTTTATTGGTCAATGAGGTTGCGAATGCTCATGAGAGATCAGGAAATTCCTTCGCATTTCCCACGCATCCATTAAAAATAGTTCTTTACTTGCGTCACGATCCACTATTATCACAAAGTTCTGCATTTTCGTGCGAACGATAAAAATATACCGGTTAAAAGTGAAGATAGCACGTTAGTTTACACTTTTGCAGATAAACAATGGGATAAACGAACAAATGAACACAGGCGTTTTGTTTTGTAACATATATTCATTTTGTCGTTTCTTCGAAAAGCGGAACTTCAACTTGTGAAGTTTCCTTTGAAATTCCATTCAAATTACGACACGCGAAAATTCTTTTCACTCTATAATGAATGCAGTGTCAGACACCCGATCATATGTTTACCTCTTTTCGAGTGTTTCCGTCAAGAAAAGATGAATCATTCTTTGAATGGAATGCAAGTTTCATTATCACGATCCAATAACTTTGATACAACTTTCTGCAATGTTTATTCTGACTCATTAATATATTGTGTAGATGAAATAAAATGGGGCTGAAGAATACTTGACGAGTAAAAGTTGGTGATATTCCATCGAAACCTAACGAGGTCAACTCGATCGAGGTTCATCATTAAATTCGTACAAGTCGAGAGGTCGAAATCTGGTGATCGATAGAAATAGAATTCGATTATCTTTGATAACTCGGTAGATTGATGAACTGAACAATAAAGCCCCAGTATACATAGTATAAATGTATATGTAGATGAAAATATTCGGCTCATGTGTCTTCAGATTAAGGTTATCTACAAAAATCGATTACTCCATGACCCAGAAGAATTTTAATCGTAGAGCTCTCGTTTTCGATAAACCACCCTTGGAAACCCTCGTGCGAACATGTCTAACCGACTGACGTCAGTAATCAAGATGAGATGACGTAAAATACAGTTCCTCTAAGAGATTATTCTTCTTTCATAAAAGAATATTTTCAGCCACAAAATCACTCAACTATCAGAATCTACCATCTGTAAACCCGAGTATAAGCCTAATTCATTACAGATTCACTACCACAATAGCTAAAATTCTTGTTCCGAACAGGGCTCTCACTCCTCTGTCAAATTAAGGGCTTAGTTCTGTATCAAACTGAAAATTATTCTTGTCAGTTGTGGCAGATATGTTACCTTTGCAACAGGAAGGGCTCAATATACTCAAGGAATTAGGTGTTCCAGTATTAGCAAAACAACCGTGGAAACTATGGAGAGCTTTCGCACGACCCTTGGGATTTTGCGATTCATTTACATGTATTTTCAATGAACACATGCACGTACACAAATATGTTGTAAAGTAATCTTCAGATTTTACGAAACCATTTAAAGCTGTTAGTGATTAACTCCTTCAGACGTAATCTATCACGATATAAAATGAAATAATGAAGAAAAGTAATAAAACCATTACTATATATAAGCATGCGTGGAAAAATCTGCGAGTTGAGAGTCTACTCAGCGTTTCAGCGGTAAAACTCGACGGATGATAAATAATCTGAAGATACCTGAAAAAATCTATACATTTTTAATAAAGCTAAAGGGAGAAACCCCAGAGGACGAGGGTTACGCCTTTCGTGGTTCATTGAGTTTCAGGAATATTGGCAAAAATCAGTCTCTCGATATCCGATAAGTTCCAAACAACTACTACTTACAGGGAATATTTTTAGCTTATTTATAGAAGCATTATCCGGTATAAAGTACAATGTAATATAATTCTACTATCAACTGATAAAAAAATTCGAGAATTCCGGTGTCAGCAGAAATTTCAGCTGCCGAAATGACGATAGCTGAGCGGTTATGTCGATAACGTGGTTTCGTTACTGAAACCTCTATATATATACATAATACTCTCTCAAATAACCGATAGCTGGAAAACTCATTGCGGAGGTTCAGGTAACTCAATTTTTGCTATTCATTAATGTTTCGGTTTGGCAGATTAGATAAGATGACAAAGATCGATGCATTTCTAAAAATACTGTGTATTTTTCAATTCTGTATTCATCATTGAAATCCAAATCCTAAAACATATCTTCACTTATATTGCATGTTTTTCTTGATAAAACGCATAAAGTCAGGAGAGAAAGGTTTGAAGTGTGCACACGTACATTGATCGTACCTCAAGATTCAACGGAAACCTTTCTAGATAGTCAACTCTGAGATCCCGTACAAATTCGAGCTTCGACGAGGGTATGATAGGTCAGAAGAGGTGGAGTGATAAAAATCCCCCTGAGAACTTGCTGCTGAGACGTACCAACGGAAATTCTCAAATAGTCGTATATCAAAATCGCAATTCCGAAATTTCTGCCAAGACAAAAACACTTGAAACTTGAAACTCCGGTCTTTCAATGTCGTATAAAAATAAATTGCTAATCCGCATTATTATGAAGCATACTATGAATTATGTCAAAAATTTGAAATGATGGCAATGATAACAGAAATGATGGCCTTTCATCTTCTAATCAAAACTTCCTTCCCGTTTTCAGATCCGCTCTTTCCTTCCAAAAAAAGAAAGGAAAGAGACAATTTACAAATTAACATGAGAGCTAAAAATGATTATTTAAGTAAATGGTTATTGTGAACTGATGAAGAATTGGATACTTTTTAAAATTCCCAATGACAGCGACATTAGAAAGGTGTAGTAATAATAAATGTGGTTTGTGCCTATTTTAAGGCTACGTCTAGGTGAGAAGGTCGATATCCGGAACAATTTCTATACTCGTCACGCAACCTAGAAAATAGCCCACGTAAATGCAACTCTTAACTTCTCTATGTAGTAATATAATATATATTTAAAAAATAAGTATAACAATATCCATAGTAAAATATTGATTTATGAAATACTATTTTATTCTATTTTCACTGTACTTTATAAGGCTTTAAAGAAGATCTCCCGCCTAAGCAGATTTAAAAGCATTCTTCTTGCGATATTCAAGCAAAGAATAAAAGTAGCACTGCACTGTGCAGCCTCAGTTGCTATTTACATAGGATACGTTTCCAGGAAATTCAATGGGCGACGAGTAATGCACTAGCTGTGGGATTTGACAACTAAATTTGAATTCGTTTCAACTATACGACGGATTCGAGTTCTGTACTTGACCCAAGGTCGGAAACGTCAAAGAATTTGATTTAATTGCACTCCAACCGTGTCGCTTTGTCAATCCACATTGAAGTTTCATTTTCGCATCTAAAATCAATTCGATACAGAAACAATCAATCTATAACTAATTGATTTAATCCTATCATAAGAGAGGAATTGTGATTACGAGGAAACTATTTCTATACACTTAAAGTCTCAAAGTGAGAAAGTGATAATATGTTCTGAGAAAATAATACCCGTGTCTTTGGAGCGTCAACTTTTAATTACCAATTAGCGATCATAAGAACTTGATTCAGTAATCTTAGATCCTCGGGTTTGTCTCATTTTCCGAAAGATCCTAAAATCTTTCGGCGCCTTGATTCCTGATTTCGAATAGTGAATTATGGACGTTGGATACTCGATATTCGAGACGGATAAAGTCTCCCATCCTCGGCCAAAGTGAATGAGCAAAGGGATGATGACGGTTTTGGTTTATTTCTTAAGTGTGCAGTCGGGTAGAATACAATGGCGTAATTCCATTATATTTATTAATGAGAGTTGCTCTACTACCTTGATTTCTTTGTATCGAAGGCTTTACCATATAATATAATACCAAGGTTCTCTGGGTTCGAGCCATTGTAAAATTACGAATTTTATTTGATTCCGTTCGACTTTAAGTTGACAGAATAAAATAGCGTATCAGCTCAACCAAGAATTGATGTTACGCCATTGGTGACATCGTACGCCATCTTCCTGTATTCTATCATGATGCCACGACAGACTCCTTCACACGAACGTGCTTTCTTGAGCACCTATGAGTGCCCATGTGACATGGTACATTTTACATTATCCCACCAGCGAGAGTCAACGAAATTCGTCGTTTTATAGTTCTTTGATTCTTCACAGCTCAAACCTTTCTCTTTTTTGAGCTTCTTCATCGCTTTTATCACATTTTAGGGATTTTACGACCCACTACAATACAAAATCTGTCATCATTTCTAATTTCTTTTATCATCTTTCTTGAATGTATGAACAAAAATTAAATATTTCACTCGTTGAAGCAGTGGGAATCATATCAAAGTAAACCGAAATAGAAATATGATCCGTTCATGTTCAATAATCCGTGAGTCGCTTGGATTGCACATTGAAAAGGAAAAGAAAAAGAAATATGAAATCCAACCTCTCGTCAGATGATATCCTGATATTTCTTTTTTATCAATCCCATTTTCTGCCGCATTACAGGATTTTAATTTACTGGCAATCAAATCAAGAAGCTAGATGTTATTCTATTCCAAACTCACATAATCAAATAAAAAATACGGTGATATCTTCTGCAGTTGAATTGAAACCTTTATCAATAAAACTTAACGATCGAATTTATATTTGCGTCTTGAAATATTCGATCATCATATCGAAAAAGACGAGAAGGCAACTAGACCACAAACTTGGAGGAAACAAGCGATAAGAAGCGGGAAAATTCGTTGTGGAAAAATTCGTGTTACTCTGAAAAGCTGATTTTACAGAGGAACTGAAAAGAATTTTCGAGACGCAGGGTAGACGCGATTTATCTTCACCAGGAAGTTAATACAAGTCTACCATATGATTTATCATTACTTTTACGTATTTTTATCATTTTTCACGAAAGTCTATTAGACGTCATTTTTCACCTCTACTTTATTTTCAATCGATCATTCCAAATTTCAGTTGAGTCTCTGAATGTCCTCCCCAATTACATGGTAAAGTTTTAATGATTCTAGTTGAGAAGGAAAAATGTTTTCAATGAAAAACTGAAACTTTATCAATGTTTGTCGGTGCAAAAAAAATTTTTCACGGGACAATACCCTGAATCACTTTTTTCCTCCCTTCGTTCATCGTCATTAAGTCTAGTATCTTGGCTACCGTCTGATGGAGCTTCATCCTAAAGACGCATCGCTGCGGAAACCAGTTAATAGGAGACAAAACCAGTAAATGAACGAGAAAATCTAAGGGGCAATAAAAAATGATATCAAGCCTGGAGCATGGGTCGATAAATTCCAGAATTTATTGTCAGGCTTGACAATCATTTTTTTTATTATTATTGAAAAGTAACATTAGAGACTGATAGAGGACAGTAAATAGGAAATTCTGGTTTTTGAGCACATCAGTCTTCTTTTGATTGAAAAGCGGAATGTCTACTTAACACTTCCGGTAGGGAGGAGAGATTGCCTATCGCTCATTAGAATTTCGAGTCACGTTTCACGCGCATCGTTGATTACTACCAAAATTCTATTTGCATCCATCTGTCGCAGAGTTCTCTCCTTTGCAACCAATCTACACCGTTCCGAATTAATTCTCAATAACCCTAAGTGAAGTTTTGAGCTTGAATTCAATAAAGCGCGATCCAATACAAAACTCTTCTAATTAACAAACTTCAATTCCAGAAAATAATCATCAATATTTTTTTTCTTCCAACATCAACATTTTTAGTTTCTATTTTTAGACCGCTATTCCTCCAAGCGATTCTATTTTCCACCCTCAAACCATTCCCTCCTTTCTTTGTTTATCGTCAATCTATATACCGATGACCTGCGTCAAGACCGGAGTATTGACTCGCGTCAGCTTCAATCCCAACTAGCAATCAAATTATCATCTGATAGTTTCGATCGCGGTTTATCAATTTCACACAACCTCGATACTCAATCATCGATTGGATAAAGAGGAAACGATTTAAAGCAATTATGTAAGTCGTTCTTTTTAAAGATTTTTATTCCATCTCTTAAAGGTAAAGAAAGAATCCGGCTTTCCACTCAACTTTTGCTTCACGATCTAACCAGCGAAACACTTTTCAAATATTTTATGAACTTTATTTTATATACTTCGGATATTGCACCGAACGATCCTATCTTCACCTACTTTTTCATTGGAAGAAGAAAAATACTAAACTTTCGACCAACTAAGTTCAAAGTTGTTTCCCCTTGGAGCTCGTAAGTCTCTACTTTGTTTCCACTATGAGCTCAAATTAATTTCCTCTATCGCTTTGGCTAATGAATATTCTTTTTGTCCCATCCCCTCTAAAAGTTGACCTTTTCATGTCTGTAGCGGGTTGAAAGTACACTGAAGTTCCAATTGATGTCACTTTTCACGTATGGCCCGAAATTGGCTGTGATACACTTCGAGTGAAAAGTACTTTGCCCATAGGGAGTAAAAATTACTTTTCAGTCTCTAATAAGTTTAGTTCCTGAAAAGTATTTTTACTCCATAATGAGTAAAATTTATTTTACTAGAAGCCAATCAGATTGAAACTATACTATATGCGAAATATTCGAGACATTTTTAGAGAGGAATTTCAAGAGGTTTCTAGGAATTTAAAGGGAATTTGCTCATTTTTAAATTATTGTTACGACATTCAAAACATTTAAAGAATTTTTAAAAGATTTCGTAAAATTTCAAAGGAATTCATGCAATATTTTAAGAGATTTTAAGGAATTCTAAATGTTTTAAAATTTTGAGAAATTTTAAGAGGTTTCTAAGAATTTTAAAAGATTTCAAAGAATTTAATCGATTTCTAAGGTTTTCGTGAAATTTTGAGGGGTTTCAAAAGGTTTGCAGGAGTTTTAAACGGTTTTAAGTTTTTATGAATTTTAAATGTTGTCCTGAAATTTTGAGGAATTTTAAGATATTTTAAAACATTTCTAAGAATCGGTTAAAATACTTACAACAGATTTTAAAGGTATAAAGGAATTTTAAATGTTATTGTAAAATTTCAAGAATTTTCTGAGAATTTTAAGAGATTTTAAAGTTTGTCAGGGAATTTTATGGAGAGTTTTCAACAGATTTTTACGATTTTTAAAAGATTTAGTATAGAATTTAAAAGAATTTAAAAGGCTGTAAATTTTTTAAGGACTTTCAAACAAATTTTTCGATTTTTAAAAGATATTGTTGAACTTTTATGGATTTTATGGAAATCATATGAGAGTTCTAATAATTTAAAAGGATTTCAAGAGATTTTTCTGATTTTTAAAAGAATCTGATGAGATTTCAAATGATTTTCATAAATGTTAAGAAATTTCAAGAGGTTTCTAGGAATTTTTAGAAATTTTCATGAGTTTTAACGTAGATTTCAAAAGATTTATGATTTTGAAAATTTTTGTTGAATTTTAAGGGATTTGAAGAGGTTTCTAGGAATAAAATGAATTTTGATAGGATTTAACGAATTTCTAAGGATTTTTGGGATTTCTAAGGCTTTTTGAAAAATTTTAGAGAACGAGTAATGAAACAAGCGAGCAGTTATTTTGTTTTTCTACTTACAACTGCAAGTCATTCAAAAGCTAATCAGGTTTGCAACAACAACGTATAAATGGTTGCAGAGAAAAAAGCTGCAATTTGAAAAAGAGGGAAAAACCAGCAACAAGTGCGCCTTAATTCTGTTTATATCAAAAACCTGGAATTTCTTTTCATATGAATAGCAAATCTAGAAAATGTCTACCTCGTTTATTATTGAAATATCTCCCGTTGATACACAAGTGAATAATTTCCGAATGAATGGGGTACTAAGATTGCAATAGAACCTCGTGATATTTTCATCAGTTCTTCTCGTGAGAAGCCGAAGAGTCAACAACTCGCGTGACCAGCATGGCCTGGATGGCGTGTCAAAGTGTGTTAAAGTCGAGCTTTCTAAAACTGTGAGCAAACGCCTTTTATTCCTGGTTCTATAACAGTGCTTGAACTACATAACTCCCCGTTTATTGTTTTTCTATTTGCGGAAAAGTAATAACATAAATCTCAAGAAATAAACAAGAAATAGAAAATCAAATTTTATCTACATTAGCTTATCTCAATAGCCTCAATCACTTAAAGAAACCAGTATAACAAACGTTATTGATTTTGTCAAAATTCCATTTCACAAAGCAATAAACGCCGCGTAATGCGATGTGAAAAATAAACGATTTGTCTTGAATTAATAGCCAGATAAAAATGTCAGGACATTATTTTGTTATTATGAAGACATATTTTGTTCATTTGAACATTAAAAATTCCACAGAAGTTCAGAAATTAAAGGATTTCGTCCAATTCTAAATGATGTTACGAATTTTGACATGAGAGTGGTAAGGGACAAAAAATAGGGTGAAAAGTGTTACGTAATTTATAGATAGGTCTTTATAAGGGAAGATAAATGAATTCAATAAAAATAATCGGATAGGTTGAAAGGAACCAAGTTGTCCCTTTTTTGAATTCGGTGTGTCCGGTAGTTTAGAAAAGCGTGGGCGACACGCGAAGGTTGCGTCCCGAAAATCCATAACCAACCCCTATCGCTATTTGCGCGATTGCGCAATGCGACGCCACCGTCGTGGACCAAAAGGGGTTATTCGCCTGCCCTTCATTACAACACATTTTTCGATAATTAGAAAACGCTGAGAAAAAAACGAGACATTCATTTCTTCCAAAAGTCAAACGTACAAAAGGAAATTTACAAAAGGATTGCAGTCAATAAGTTTCAAGCTGAAGTTTCACCTCAAATTATCGCGACTTTCTCGACACTTTTACGCGCCAACTTAAGCAGGATTTTGCATGCTAATTTTAAGGAAGTTAAATTTATTCATGCTCAAAATTCCGCACGTAATTCAGATTTTAAACATTTACGGCGAGCGGCAGAATTAAATTTTAAAATATTTCATACTCAGGCTAATGAAAAATGTGTAGATACTACCACACATCGTAAAGAAACTTGAACATCATGGGAAATAAAATAAAGAAAAGTTTGCTAATTACGCCAAAGGTATACAGCAACCACTAATTGCAACCCGAGTGAAAAATACATCTGAATGCAGAAGAGAAAACTTATTTCTTCGTAAAAAATTAGTTGTACAGAGAGACCTTTTACGAAAAAGTCAGAAGATACATCTCGTTTTAAAAACAAAGGAGGAATTAATGGCACAAATAAAATCTTCAGATAAATTGTGTGCATTAAAAAAAACGTTATTAAAACGTTTTCTATTATATGCGAAAAGAAATGAGTCTAATAATTTCAAATCTTCCTACTCAGATTTTAATTACAGATTTGATTAGCTAATTCAGTCTGGTTAAGTAATCATAGTCTGTAATACAATCGTGTCGATTGCACACCAGTGCAAAATTATTTCAAGAGACTCAGTGTCAGTACGTTTCTCGATATCATGTACGTATATCGATAACCGATATAAACCTTCATTCTACTGACTATTCGTTAATATGTTTCAATCGGGCTCCCGCGCTTCATCAAATCCGTTTGTCTATCACATAGTGAAAAGATATTACTTATATCATATAATATTACTTATAAGTATTATAAATTATAAGTATTATAAATTATAAGTATATTTCATTCTCAAAATGAAGATAAACAAACGCTGAAAAAAGTCTCCGAGTGAAGAAAATATGATATTTACATTTTACTGACGTAAATCATTTTTTTCCAGCAAAGATTATCAATTTAATTAATATATGAAAATATGAAAGTAAATCATTGCGATCATTTATGTGCCAACGATTTACGCCTGCTTTTTCAAGATTAATTAAATTCTTGCGTGTAAACCTTGAACTTTACACAAAAGGAAAAAAGTTTCAAAGTAAGGAACAAAAAATATTCTACGAAGTTTTCTTAAAATTTACAACTCTTGTTCATAACTATTTCATCCCTAGTGAAATATTCTCCTTGCAGTAAAAAGTAAAATAAACCGCAATTTTCACAAGGGATGGGATTTATATACGGAATAGAATGTAAAGAGAGTAGAGGAATATAAAACGAACACTCACCGATTCAGGATGCCATGAAGAGATCCATGTCCCTTGCCTGCTGCAATCCCTGAAACAAAAGTCAAACAAACAATTGTAATTAACGAGATCCCAGAGTAACAAGTGCAGGGAATGGAATAATTGAAAAAGGAATCTTGACAAAAATCAACCCCATCATACTAACGATAAGGGACGCAATATTTTAATTACAATTCTTTAAAAAAAAACCCTTTATATCCAGCTGAGGGTCTGAATGTCCAAAAAACAATTTTTTGTATTGATTGCATTTTAAACTAGAAACATTGTTAAAATTCTAGAATATTGTTAAAATATTCATTTGTATTAAAAATAGTTCTGTACATAATCTAGTACATCCCTTTATTATGTTACAAATCAAATTATTATTGTATTGGCTTCTGAGAGAAAAATTTACATTAAAATGTTTTAAGAAAATACTTTTTGATGGGAAAGAAATGTTTACTTGATGAAAGCTAGGGGGTTGCATTCGTACGTGAGAATTATCAAGGCGCAGGGAGAACAAGTGTTTCGAGGACTTTTCACCCTACGTGCAATACCAGCTCAATGCATCGTCTAATTCGAGGGTGGAACATCAAGGATAAGGTTGCAAAACATCCCGATTTTAATTTCATCGCGGTTTCACACTCACCGTTTCATGCATGAATAAACTACTACTTCATTAGGAAGATAAATATTTTCATTCTGAAAACCTTTAAAACCAAGAAACTTATTTAAAAAAAAAAACTTTAAAATTAATAAAAATAAATTTCCATTCCAACCAAAATTCTTCTCTCCCTTTCGATCTAAAATCCACCCTCCTCTTTCCAAATACATAAATAGTTTGAGAATAAACATGAAAGTTAAAAATTATATTACTTTAATAAAATAAATAATAATATTTATTGTCACTTATTCCGAAACCGAATAATAAAACCGAAAATATAACCAAAAATCTGCCCGCTTCGCGGGCACATTCTCATCGCGCGCTTCGCGCTCCGTGTTGCGCGCTTCGCGCGCTTGTGCCCTTAGTGAAGCTTGCGCTTTACAGGACGCTTAAAGATATATGTTTTTTTTTAAATTTAATTAAATTACATAATTTATATTTTTATATTTTAATTTATTTTTGTATATTTGTAATTTATATTTTTAAAAATTTAATTAAATTAAATTAAATTACAGCTTTGAATGCAAAATTTAACTAATTTACTTAAGGTTCTATCGACCTTAAGGAGCACATTCTCATCAGGGCACTCGCGCTTCGCGCTCGATATTTGATTTAAAGCTCGCGCTCCGCGCTCGGCTCTGTTTAACAATATTTTTCACGATTTAAACGAAAACTACTCATCCTATTGAAAAATGGCCAAAGGAGAACTTGTAGATCTTTTTAGGGCGAATAATTATATTTCTTATCATTTTCTCTGCATCTCGCGTTTTTTGGCTCAAAATTTGAATTTTTGATTTTTTAAGGAAATTTAAAAAGTTGTTATGCGGATCCTATAGGGCGTTCAAAAAGAAACATTTTTCATCTTTAGACTTTTTTTCATATCGTGAGTTGTTTGGCTTCTAATTTAAGTTTTCTTTCATTTTTTTGGATTTTCAAAATGTTATAAGTCTTTCAATTTTTTTTTTATCCAAAAAAGTCATTAAGAAAAATTGTTCTACTTTTTGAGTACTACTAACGTGCGTCATTAGAATTTTTAGATTAAAAAACAAAGTGGTTTCAAAATTTTTCAAAATGCTCCCACTTTTTGAATTTTTATCCAAAATGGCTGGCCAACGAACTTGACCTTCATTTTAGGACACTTAAAGAGTATACCAAAGGACAATCCAATCTGTCAATTCTTTCGAAAGTTATCGTGCTCACAAACAAAATATACAGCCACAGACAGACAGACAGACAGACAGACAGACAGACAGACAGACAGACACATTCGTAAAAACATGTTTTTCGGGTTCAGGGGGTCCCAAAACGTGGACATTTGACAAAAACCGGGGGGGTCAAATTTTACACAAATCTAATACCTTCTCTGATGAGAATGTAAAAATAGGGGTTGACCTGTGGAGAAGTCACAGCTTCAGTCCCAAGTCTAACAACAATCCTGCAATTACGACTACTTTCGAAATTCGCTGGAATTCAAGGTCGGAGAATGAAAGAGGGTAAAAGTGCCAATTTGAAAGGCATTCTTCAATTTATTCAAGAGAAGAATAGGCGACTTGCTCCCTGACATTGGACTGCATCACTCTACCCACATAGCAGCAATTATTTAGATTGGCATATGTTGTGAGTGCATGCCCTCTTGTCACCCATAGTGAGTAGCACACGTGACCATAAGTGTGAATGTTCCACTCAAAGCGACCATAACGTAATAATGTGACATGAAGGAAAAAAACCGTACAGAAAAAGATATCAATTTCTTGAGAAGAAAAAAAAAAGAAATTTCTGAAACAGCATATTTTTTAAAAAAATTAACATCAAACACAAAGTTAAAAAATATTACAAATATGATGATTAATCACCAAAGGTTCATTTTGCCTGGACCCATAATTCACAAAGGGCTGAATTTGAATTGATTGAGCTTAGGGTGAAACACTCTGCTATTAATTATTTTGATCACGCATCTGCAGAATTTAATAGCAGAATAATGTTCTTTCAGTTTCAGCAAAATGTAAAGAATGACTTTTGAATTTAGAGAAGTGAAACTCGTTTATATTATACCGAATAAAGGATGACTTTTAAGAATTTTGAAGCCAGATAGAGCTCTTAATTAAAATAAGCCTTTAAGCCTTAAGCTCTTTAATTAAAATTTCATATTCTTATTAAAAAAAAGCTGTCACGAAATTTGTCCATACGGGTATGGTAAAAAGGTATTTAAATATTTATAACTTCAACTCCCTTTACATGTAGAGCGAAGGAACTGAGTCCCAAACAAACTTTATCCCTCACTTTGAGAATAACTTGAAAATAGAAACATACTTTGCTTTGAAGATATTTGTGAGGAAGTATAATAATTAGATTAACTTTTAACGCTACTTTCAAATATTTAATGTTTCTTATTGTAATTTCAAAAGATTATGCTGGTACTTCTGACTGTGTTAAACAAAATTTTGAATGAAAGTAGCTTTTAGCTGATTATATACCAGAAGTCTAAATGTTCTTCTCATTGTTTTAATTATCCAATATTTATGATCAAAAGCTAGAGAGAAAGCCGCAGATACTTATTTTTTTTCTTCCAATTTTAACTTTTTCATAGTTTTAAGTATCCCCGACCATTTAAGTGTTCTCTAAAAGGATTTTAAAAAAACTTTCGGATCCTCTTTTCAGCTCAATTCTTTTCAGAGATAATGAAAGTTCCGGAAATTTGTTTATGATATTACAATTTAATGAAATTAAAAGTAGCCCCTCTTACAGTAGTGCAACCTACTGGCACTGACTAGAATCTTCGTTTTCTATCGATCAGACAACCGTCGGTAAAATTGCCTTTGGATTTAAAAATGATATGTAATAAACACCACACAAAATTTAAACCAAAAATAAATTTAAATTTCTGTTCTATGCACAGTCAGAGATTTATAATTCAACTGGCAAACATTAGATCGTCCAAGCCACCTAATTTCGAAAAATTCTCATATTCTTAGAATGAAATTCGCATTCTGAGTTAAATTCACGAATTATATTTCATTAAGAGCACTATAATCGAATTATCGATCTTCTTATGACCAGTTCCTGGGGATGAAGCCATATTGCACTGATATAAAGCTTTAATTGCTAGAAGACTGAACGACTGTCATGAAATTTTATAGCTTTCCAGATATCTGCGAAATAGAGCAAAATGATCTTTCATCAGAAATTACCATTAAATATTTGATCCACTCATATACAGTTAAAGGAATAAATCAAAAAATGACTATCCTCAAATAAACTGATTCCTCGATTATTGATAAGCCCAATGCAATCTCGAGTTTCTGTGCACCACATATGTAGATGTGAGTTGTTAATTAGCTTCGTCATTCGCTTCCGGCTTTCATTTCGTTTTGGCAGCTTTCATCGATCGAATAAATAGTAATCAGATTGGCGAGCAGATTTGGATTTAATGTATGTTATAATTTGGTGCAGACAACGCTCTAATAATTAATTCTCTGAGTGCAGCGAAAAATCATATTTTTCTGTTTTTGAAGTCAGTATACTCCGAAAGCTTCAATTATGAGTAGCCCAAGTTTGCAAGCCGAGATCTCTTTCTGATGGACACTAAAACTTCGCAAAGAAAAGTCTCCTATTCGCGAAAAGCCATAAAAAACGAGCTATGTGTAATAAATCTTCATGGCGGAGCAGAAACTTAATTTAATAACATCAAGGAAAGGGAGTGCATAATGGGGCGGTTGGATGTCAATTAGGACGGGCGCCGAGTCTGTAGTTTTCAGGGTTGAGTTCTTCGTCGCAATTTCCTTTCGTTTCTTCCTCTTTCCCAAAGAGAGGCTCGGGATTAAGTTATCGATAAGAACAAAAAGCGAGACAAAAAGTTGAGGAAGTGTTGGAATATTAAAGATCGACTTTGCGTGCCACTGCTTGAAAAAGGAAATGTTAATCAGTGGAGTGAATACAAGCTGAGAATATAGAAATGAAAGACATGAATATCTATATATTATAGATTTCCCAATAACAGCCAATGGAAACAAGAATTTCTAGATAGAAAATTCCTTCTCAGGAATTCCTTCTCAGATACCTATTAAATGAAGATTAATTAGAGCATGAAGATTGAGAGATCATTAACCTGTCTGTCGATTATTGGATAATTATAGCCAGAGATTACTTCCAATAAACCGAGCAAATATTGTAAGATTACCTAAGCATTATATAGTTCCTATATCATATAACTCATCAATTGCAACACTAATTAATCTTATTAAAATCTGTCTTAATAATGTCTCCTTTATTATCCAAAAAAAGAAAACTAACCCGATGGCACAAGGTCCGTTTATTGCTACCATTAGAACAACTTTCATCGAAAATATTTGATCAAGCACAGCTGTCCAAGTAGTTAGAAAGATAAAGCAAAACTTTGCATAACGACCACAATTTAATACTGATCCGAGAACCTGCACTTGCATTTCCACGCCCAAGTTTCCAAACTACTCAAATCATGCGAAGCATTAACGGAAGTTCAAAGCAAACTTTGCTCTATTATATTTACAATACCAAATTTTCCTATTAACTTTCTCTCTTGTCTATCACCATCACTTCATTGTAAATTCTTGAGTGTTAACAAATTCTACAAAGCTTGACCAACTCTGGTTGAAAAGTGATAGAATTAGAACTAATCCTACAAGAATTGGACCCAGGAGTAACAGAAGAACCTCGAGTTGTTCGAAGCTTGGTTCGAAGCAATCACCCAAATAATTGGCAACGACAAGCCCAGAAGCCCTGAATCTTTGGCGAACCAATAGAAGAAAACATAAATACTTATTGTTTTCACCTTTTATTTTCTGTTCACTTTTTTCCTAAAGCCTTTCCTGCTTGTGGTTTTCCTCTTTTTAACGTGCCAAGTCAAGCACGTGGTTCAATTAATTCCGGTCCAGAGGAGATGCGCAGAAATTTTCTGGCCTTTAATAGAACGTAATCGACGTTAAATAACGTCATGTTTCTGAATGGATTTACGGTTGCGGTTCACTGAGGTAATTAGTGCGACGGTGCTCTCAAGCACATGGCTCAAAATCACCTGCTTGTGTACTTGTAAACAGATACATGTTGGAGAACTGAACCTGTGTACATGGAGGGTTGTCCAATTCCAACCTCAATCAATCAACTTGAACGAAAACTCAACTTCTCTATAATCTAAATATAAATTCAGTGTCATTTGTCAACACTAACCCCATTTGTCACAGACTAATCTTACAGAACGGTGAGAGAATTTTTTAAAGGCATAATTAACCTTTAATACAAAGAAGCCTAATATTCACTCTCCTATTCAATGAATATTTTAGGAAATCGGGTGTGTTTTAAGAAGATAATACACAATATCACTAAATATACTACCCTAAACAAAAAATTGGTCCATATCCAGGTCCTCTCATATATTTTTCGAAAAGCTAGTTCACCCACGCCGAAACCCTCTATGTTTTTGTAAAAGATCGTATAACATAGTACTAAATATATTACCCTAACAAAAACACTGATCCAGACCCTCCATGTTATGTACTACCCTAATTAAAATCATTGACTCATTTTTTCCTAAACTCAAAAAAAAATGGAATTTTGAGAGTTTTGTTCATCACCCTTAATCAACGCCAGGAATAGAATGAAAATAAAGTTATGAGAAAATGTTACAAAAATTAAAAAAAATTTTTAATTAAAAAAAAAAAAAAAGATTTAAAAAGGTTCAAAAATACATTAATTGAGGGATTAGTGGGGCTTTCTATTGATGGTGGTAATTGATCTCTAAAGAAGGTTGAATCGAACTTGAGGTTAGGATACCACCGCGTGGTACCTGTTTCATTTAAGGGGTGAATGGGGGGTGAATGTTGGGATGCAAAAGGGTAGTGGCAAGGGGTAGAGATAGAGTAGGAGTAGTGACAGTGGTGGCGGATGGGTCGAAGTCGTGGACCCCACAGGAGTCGGGGGCAGAGGGTCGTAATGCTGTTTCGACGACGATCAATACCTCGCCACGCCTCGCGCCACCACCACCTAACCGGCAAAACTTGACTTTTCCAACCACCCTTGGGTCTGGGGTCCACTATACCGACACTGCAGATGCGGCTCAAATTAGATGCTTTTCCTTTCAAAACGAAATCCTACTACTGGTAGCAAATCCTTCTACTTTATTTCCAATATTCCATTTTTACCCTTTTCTTATTCCTAGTTTCATTCCACGTTATTCCATTTTTCTTCTTTTTCGAGTTTCTTATTTCTCACTGCAAATCTTTTCCCGATTCCCCAATAGAGAGAATCTTGGGATAAAGGAGCTAAGTCAACAATTTAATGATATAAACAATGCAAAAGAGGATGTTGCCAACTTCCTGAACATCTACTCAAGTCCTCGTATTAAAAGTAAATTTAACCCCAATGGATGAATGGGGTCATGCGGCATATTTAAGCAAATGGAAATTCCACAGATGACACCGCGCAAGAAGCTGCACGACAAAAACTTTTCCAAACTCTGTTAGGTGCTACCTGTTCCACTCTGAAGCATTTCATTTCTACAATTCCATTGTGATTTAATTAGTTCAATTTCGGTGAATTTGTTATCGTCGATATTTCTAATCACCCGGAAAATTTCTCGATAATCATACACTCAATGTTTAAACAAATATCTCTAATGGATGAACCCGGAAGATATTTGGTAATTGAAATTTTGCTCGATAAGCCCACATCACAAAGTGATGATATGAATAAATGCATTAAGAGCGTGTGGTAATTACCATAAAAGCAAATTTAGTTTACCCAACTTAACGTACGCGATAATAAATATTTCTCGATAAAACTAGTCAATATACTTCTGTTTTATACAGAACAGAGGTATTCTGACAACTCTTACCGAGAAATATTTATTATGGAGTTGGATTATTATTTATTTGGATTATTTTATTTACGCGGAGAAAACTGTTTAGTAGATCTCACTATAACAAGGGTATATTATGGACACTCAGCTAAGCGGTTGGATTTACTAAACGTTGAGTAAATTTATCAAAAGCGTTTAGTAGATTTGAACCATCCAGTAGTTATTCTTACGATATTTTTAGTCATTCTTACGATATTTTAACCAACTAAACGGAAATAGTTGCATCTACTATAACAGTTTTCTCCGTGAAGATTACTATTATTATTATTATTATTATTATTATTATTATTATTATTATTATTATATTATTATTATTATTATTATTATATTATTATTATTTTTAATATTTACCTGTTTTTTTGTAAGTTATCGAACTTGTTGCAACTCCATAAATACTAAATCCAGTGAAAATTGCTGTTCCAATTGTTGCGATAAAAAAATAAAAAATTTTCAAACTCTTCCAAGTAAATCTGAAACAACATTACATTTGTATTAGAAAAAATGTAAGATTCAGTAAAAACAAATTAATTAAGTATAAACTGAAATAAATAAATTTTTAATTGATTTAATGGTGTTGGAGCCAAGTTCCAATCTAAAAACTCGATTTCTTCATTTTACTTAACAAATATTAAAATTGGAATTTTTTTAATTTGTGGAATTAATCATTTTTTAACTAAAATTAGACGCACAGAGTGAGAAAATATCTAATTCAAATATTTTTTAAGTAAAATGAAAATATTGAATTTTAAAGTCAGATTCTGAATTCTTCGTTTTACGCAAAAAGTATCAAAACTAAATATTTTTTCGCTCTGTACGCGGTCTGATTTTTGAAAAAAGATTAGTGCTACAGAGCGAAAAAATATTTATTTATAATTTTCGTTGAATAAAATGGAGAATGGAATTTTGAGCTTAACACTTGAGTCCAACGCCTTTAACTATAAAAGCAACCTCAAGAAAGTTATTAGTGAAGAGAGATCTTTTTATAATATAGAGGAAAATGTCAACTTTTAAATTTGGAGAAACGAAATTCGAGAGTCATTGAAACAATACCAAGACTAAAAAGAAAACGAGAACCTATCTGCCATTTGTTCAACGTGTCATATAAAGTATCTACTATACAAAAGAAAACTTGAATGAACTTGTCAGTAAAACTGATGGAGTTGAAAAAGGATGCTGCGTTGAATAAAGCTAGCAATAATATAAAGGGCTACTACCTTGCGAATTCATCTAACAAATAGCAGCTCACAGTGAATTGCAGTTTCAATAGAGAGCGCATAACATATATGCATACCTTTTATATCAAGTAGATTCCACGCGAATATTTTATCGTGAAGGAGATTCAACTCTTTTATAATAAATTATTCGTATTTTTATAGTTTTGAAAAATATTCTTGGACCAATTAATGTTTGAGTGTAGCAATTAACGCACAAGGCAATTTAAAAATTAAAACACCTGAATAATTAACAAAACGTTCCCGATTTGTGCTATTATCGTGTGGGCAGTTACAAAGCCTGTGTTTACGCGTTGAGAGTGACGTAATGACACCGATAAAGAAGTCAAATTAACAGAAGCCTTGGAAGTTCTTAAGCCAAGTTTGTTCTTTATAGAGGATTTAAAAGCCTAATGCGACGTGAAAGCACATCTAAATGTATACACTTTTCAAATGCAAAAATATTCACTTTTCAAAAAAAATATTCCTTAACTTAAATATTCCTAAAAAAAAACGACTTTCCTTAATAAAAATATTTTTGAAAGAACTTTAGACAGTTATTTTTCACATGTGCTTGAAGGTCTGAATGAACACGTGTACGAATTTTTGTATTAATTACATTTTAAACTAGAAAGTGTTAAAATATTGATTATATAATTATATATAATTACGATAGACTACATTTTTTATTTCATCCCACCCTACCTTACAATATGGAATTATTCCTCTCTATTCAAATAATAAATGAATCCCTATAGACTTGGTTCCATAATTTTGGACAAGTTCGGTACGACCACGAACAACCAAGTATTGTTTATTGCCTCCAAGGGATTTCCTGTAAATTCTACAACTGCAGCCCATTTCCTGACGAGAATGTCCAACAGAAAGATAAATAACAATTTATTTCAATTTCTAACCACAAAATTAAATTTCCTCATTTTACTCAACAAATATTCGAAATATCTATCTTTTTGCTCTATAGGTGAACTATTTTTCGAAACAGAAGTATGTCTACAGAGAGAATAGATGTTTGCTTTGAATATTTCTGATGAAAAATTTTGCGATTAATTTTGAACCTGAGAAACTCCAACTTTTGATACTTTTTGCACAAAAGGAAGAATTCAAAATTTATCCTCAAAAATTAAATCTTCATGTTACCAAGAAAGTATTAAGCTAGGCATTTTTTCACTTTGTACCCATAATTATATTTAAAAAATGAGTACCCCTACAGAGCGAAAAATATCTACTTACAATGCTTATAATATTTCTTGCGTAAAATCAGGAAATGGAATTTTGAGATTAGAACTTGGTGTAAACACTCTTAAGAAAAGAAAAAAGTTATAAAATGAGGCTCGCATTTAGGTTTAGAAGAAATTGGAAAGGCAGGGCGATTTAAAGTTAACGAGCCAAAAGGTAAACATCAAAATCAAAGATATATGACTGGACATTCGCCAAGTTCGTTAGCTTGCATAACAGATCGTTTGGAGTAAAAATAAAATTCCAACGTCAAGGTCCTAGTCGGATAATTGGGTACCCGACTCCGAAATTTCCAGTGTCAACAAGAGCGAATTTAATTCAATACTGTATTCACTTTATCAAGTCAGAAACAATTAATTTACTGCAAGAAGTCAATTAGACGACGTAAAATAAATGCAAATAAACCCACGTACTTAATTTTTTTTATGAATTACAATTTCAACTTAAACTTATTTGAATACCAATTTTATATAGTCATTTGTTTCGACGTGAAACAATGAAAGTACCTAAACAATAAAAACTGTTGAAAAAGAAATAACAAAACAGCATTTTCTTAAAAAATATTAAACTGCAAAAATTCGCTAGATCTTACGTAGGGCGTAGGTTCAAACTTATCAGAAGTGAAGGTCATGAATAATTCAGCACTAGCTTCTAATTTCAGATAAGAGCAAGTTTGAACGCAAAAAAAGTAAAATATGTCAAAAAATAACTCCCTACTTAAGACTAAATTATTTTCGAAGGAAACCTGTTTTTAAATAGAAAAAAACGTGCAGAAACGAACAAGTGGCTGACGTGCGACATGTGTAATGCGTTTGGATAACGAAATATTACATTTTTGTGGAAAATATGCACGAAAGTTTCGATTTGTTGAAAGGAATCCACTTGTCAATCTGGGAAGTAAGGTTATGTTATCGCAACAAAAAATATACGTAAAATATTTTGAAAAAACTATTCTAAACTCTAAATTGAATACGTATAGAGATTGTGACGGCAAATTGGAGGTTAAGCTGTCACTTGATAGATCAATGTTTCATGAAATGCGTGAAAGTGGACATTACATAATTTTTATGACTTACCCTGAGTCACCGACGATTTTGTGTATTCACAATTACACAAGACACTAATTAAAACTGCCCGGAATCACTGAAAAACAGAGAAACACACTGAAAACGTTAACTTTAACACAAAAACATGATTGAAAACTTTGAAGCCTTTGAAGAGACACAGGTCGGAACACGAACAGACACGAACGCGAACTACTAGCGCCTCTTGCGGACATTGAGAGAAACTCATAAAATAACCGCCAATTTTGAAACTGACGGAACTGATAGTTGACAGTTCCAAGATCAGTTTAATTAAAAACTGATTATTAATTAATTAATTTTGCTATGCTTTATACCTAAGAAAGTTTTATTCGATTTTATAAGTGATCAGTGAAAAGTTGCTTCGAAAAATTTGAAAGCAGGTGACTGATTTTTTGTATGTAAATACTTCAAATTCTTCAAATACATAACTTTTATTTACCACTTTTTAGCACTGTTTAGTGTAGATAACTAATTCAAGACAATTCAAGACGCGATCTGCTTTTGTTTTCCTGTCAATTAAGATTTTTGACTTAACATTTTAACCTTCTAATCCCAAAATTACAGTAATACAAATTAAAAAAGTATCCCTAACATTAATAAAATTCAAAGTATTTTTAAAATTTTAATAAAAATGAATCAAAAAATGCCATGCCTTCAGGAATTTTCGCGAGGAAATGGCACTGGGACTGCAGAAGCTCTCGGGAATTGGGGTTTTTCAAATACAGTAACTAGTAGTGGTAATGAACTCCAAAGAATAAAGAATGTTTTTGCACAAATGGACTGTCTGTAAGTCTTTTTTTATTCATTACGAATATTTATTTTTTCTTTTAATTCATTATGAAAAATGATTTCATGCCACTTATATTATTTTTTATCATTATTAAATTTTAATAAAAATTACAGACGCAGTAGCAAACCGACGCTTTGCGTGAGATATGATTGTAGAAATGATCCAGAAGCTTGGCATGTGAAACCAAGTCCTCATGAATGTAAACCAGTCTGGACTTTTCCTTCCAAAAGGCCATTAATTACCTACAGTTCAACTGCGGAAATTTTAGTTCAATCAACTTTAGTAGACTGTCTTCCAGACTTGGCTTTTCCAATACCTGGTCGAAGTTATTACGTCCAGGGTGTAAGTTGGCAATATTTTCTAAAATTCTCATGTTTAATTTTATATAAAATCAATATTATCAATACTATTTATACTATTTATATTTTCCTTGTTTTTTGTAATTAGTCGGACAAATGGTATCGAAGAGGACCAGATTGCTGTCCGCAACCGAGCTGTTTGGCACCCCAGTGTCCAAGACCTTGTCATTAAAAACTTCGTTTCAAATATACAGATTTTCCTAAAATATTTTATATTGTATTAAATATCTGATTTTTTGGAGATTTCGGATCAATGAATTCTTGGGTTTCAATTTATTGTAATAATATACGGAAAAAATAAAGAGATTGATTATATTTTTAGATCTCATTGTCTTTCTCTTATTCTTTTGGTTTTCCCCTTTTTCAAAAAGAATTATTTTTTCCTCTGTTTTTGTTTTTCATTTAATGCGGACTGAATAAATAAAACCCATAAGAAAATTCAAACTATTATCTTAAATTTTTATTTTTAAATTATAGAACTATTAAAATTGGCATTTTAAAATTGGCTTGAGAAACAAGATTCAAATTGAAAGAAAACAAAAGCCTACCGACAACCGTGGAAACGGAAAAAAGAAGATCAGAAACAACCATGACTGTCTAAAAACCCAACTAATAATTTTCAAAGTTCAGATTTTTAAGATAATTTTAGGCCTCACTTTCAAATTAAATTCTCTGTTAAACATTTAATCTCAAATAAAAAATGCCACCAAAGAAAGACGAAGGAAAGAAGAAAGAAAAGAAGAAGCTTGATAAGAACAGAAAATTAGGAATGGGAGGAACGATAGGAATTGTCGACAAGCCTAATAAATGTATTCCGTAAGTGTGTCATTAAATAATTCACTTTCAAAAAATTGAATTCAATATTCTTATAATTTTATTCAATTTTAGAAAAGCTCCAGAATGTCAACCATCAGTTTCCTGCCCTCCCCCAAGTTGCTGCCCAACAATTGTGTACTGCCCTCCGCAAGATTGTTCATCAACTCCCAGTAAATCTTTTCCTCCAAAAAAATGTTAAATTTCTACAACTTGAGAATAACTACAAGCAATAATTTAAAAAAAATATGAAATTCTAAAATAAATGAATTAAAAGAAATTATAAGGACTAAAATTTATAAACAAAGTAAATGTATTGCTTTAAATTGTTTATAAAAAAGTCAAATTTTACTTATTTATAATGTTTACAACACGGATTCTCACTGAACAATTTATACATCCTTTAAAAGTTCATTAAGATTAAAATTCAGTCTTCGATTTCTTCGCTGGGCTCTCTATTTCATTTTCTGGATCTTTTTCATCAATAATTATTTCATTCTTAACATCGCTAATCACTCTCTTAAGAACTTTAACCTTCTTTTTTAAAATCTTTTTTGAAATGCTTTGTGGAATATTGACCGAAGTTTCATTCGAACTATCTAGTGCTTGACTAAGTTTCAATTTTCCTCTATTAAGTGTTCTAAGAGATGGGAAAGGGTATCCGAGTTTCAGCAATTCTTCGTATCCTGCATTTCCACAAATTGATTTAAACCTCAGCGCTTTTTCAATTGTAGTATCTGACCATTTTTTAGATCTTGAAAATCCCGGACCCAATTGTATCGACAAAAGCAATTGAATTTGATCTTGAGAAAATAAACTCCGCAAAATTGTTTCGTACAGACCATATTCACGATTTGCTTTCCTTTGCGAGACTCTGAGTGCAGTAAATTTCTTCTGGAGTTCGAGGATCTTTTTTTCCTGAGCAGCAATAAGTTTTTTCATTTGCTCTTCAGTCAACGAAGGAAATATTGGTCTGTTTACTAATGTTTGCTCTTCTTTTATCAATTCATTTGGAACTCCATTTTCTTCAATTTTGAATTGTAAGTTTCTTTGAAGAATAGATTTCTGAAAATCAAAAAAATAAATTAATAACATTTTTACTTTTATTTGAAATTCAATGGACGTAAAGAAGTTTAGAAAAAAATAGTTACTGGTTCAGGAATCTTTTTAAGTTGTACTGCTTCTTCAGCGTTTAATTGCAGAACAACTTTTGGAAGATCCGGTAATCGAACCTAAACATTTTTATTAATATATTATTTATATTAAAAAGAGCTTTACACACTTCATATTAATATGTAAAAGAATTCGTCAATAATTATTTACCTCGATTTGTGTAGGTTTGTTAACATACGCATGATCAGATAACGCAGCTCTCTGGTAAACAAGATGAAACAATAATTTTAAACAAAACATTAAATACTGATACTATGCAAATTACCTTAAATAAATCATTTTTTTAACACTGTATATGTACCTCATTCTTTCTTCTCATTATTATTCTCTTTTCCGGGTTTTTCACTCTGGGTGCTGGTCTAGGAAAAATAGTCGGCACTGCATCAGGTTTCAAATATTTTTTCCCACCTTCTATTTTCCCCCACATTTCCGACGTAAAGTGACTCTAAACATATATATAAAAAAAAAACTAAAATATTGAAAATTTTTAAGCAATGCTATGTTCGATTGTATAAATTAACAAAAGGAATACCAAATTTCGTTTTTAATACCAAAATTTGATGTTTTTATTATACTTTCATCTTTCAAGAGTTTGAGATTATGTTACTTACCTCACAAATTCTGCTTTTCAAATTTGGTTCCCAATCCGACCTGTCAATCATTTTCAGCCACAATTCACGTTGTTGAACATTTACCGGGAAGGATTTCATCGAAAATCCCTTTTGCGAAGAATTTGAACAATATAAAATACAACAACCTACCATTTTAACAATATTCCTAACCTAACTTTTCTGCACTTTTTTTTCACTATAATTTTAATTAATTTTGATAATAAAAAGGAATTAAAGCATAAGCGGCATTAAAATCGTTCTTTTCTCTTCACAATACTATAGTTTAATGTTCAAATATATTCAAAAAGCCTAAAAATAATATGTTTTCTGTGCAGAACAGAAACAATCGACACTCGAAAACATCAAAATAAGAAACATTGAGAAACATGACAAAAAGTTCTTTCAAATTTCCCGCCTTAATTTAAGATCATGTGTTACTTACCATATGAGCAAATTTAGATATAAACCCAAAGATATTAGTACCTAGATCCGGCAAGGGTCAGGAGTGGGGACACCGAAAATCTATATGTCATTACTTTCGAAGGTGCTGCCCTATGCTGTCCTATGGTATGTAACTACATTACCAACAGTCTACTTTGGCTTCCGCTGGAGAAAGTCTGCAATTGGTCAAAATTTGGCGCGCAATTAAAAATCGAATGATGTAATTGGGCTTTTCATCGTGCGCCAGATTACAGCCAATGACATAATTTTTTCAGCGGAAAGCTAATGCGCCATCTTGGATTTTGATACAGTTGTTTTGATCATTTTCCTCTTTCTTCTTACACTTTTTACATAAAATCGACATCAAAGTGCCTGTTTTTTTCAATAAATACCATTTTGTGGTAACTGGGTAAGAAAAACTCATAAATATCATTCAATCATGGATTGCTGACTGAGTGTTGGAGCGTCAGACAAAAAGTCATTTTGTAATTTTGATTTTGAGGCCGCAAAAATACATGTTTTTAAGTGCCATTTAGTATGGAAATGTTTCTCGATGTGAGGAAGGTGTTTACTTATTGTTTTTCGAAAAAACTAATTTGTTTGGCTAAAATGAACAAGTTATGGCAAACCTAACCTAAAGCTTAACCCTAGCCGAAACTTTTCCATTTTAGCCAAACAAATTAGTTTTTTCGAAAAATAATAAGTCAACATCCTTCTTCAAATCGAGACACACTTTCCTGCCAAACAGCACTTAAAACCGTGTATTTTCGCAGCCTCAAAATCAAATTTACGAAATAACTTTTCGTCTGGCGTTCCAACAGCGTCTCGCCCTTATCATTCTGACTTTCATATATACGCAGAACACACATGGAGTCAGCATTCCATTTCTATATGTCGTTGATAATACATACAGGCAAAGGTGTAACCGTACCTTTAATTTCCAGGTTTTTAAAATGTTGCCGTCAAGCGTTTACAGTCACAAAAGTAGTCGCTGCCAATATCGGGATTGCAAAAATGTGCAATCGGATGAAATAAAGTTATTCCGTTTTCCTGCAAAAACGGACCCAAGATACGAAGTTTGGATTACAAATTCTGGTATGTGCCAATTTACTATTTTACTCAAAGGGCCATGTCCGAATCGGCAAAGTAATTTCTCAAGCAAATGCTTTCGCCGTAGGTTGAAGAGCAACAGGTATAAGATCGAAAAAAGTTCTCTTTTTATCCTATAGCAGAAGGATTTGTTTGAGACCTTATTTCGCCAATTTGAACACTACCAATTTTGTGGTTGTTTCAAACGTTTTTAATGTAACAATTTCTTATTATATCAACCAAACTTTTAAATACTGCTCTTTCAAAAATGTTTAATGTCAGTATTTCAATTTAAAGAGTGTTCAATTTTAAGAGATGCTTAGAATCGTTAAATTTTGAAAATTATTTTTTTAGCAGAAATATCTCTAAATATCTGTTGTAATTTTATTCTTAGGAAACGGACCCTACTTGAGGAAGCTTACTGCTTGTTCAATTCGAAAATACGGACTTTGTTTTGAACATTTTTGGCCTGAAGCATTTTGGGATAATACTCGCAAAAAGTTGAGACCGAAACAGAATCCAATTCCATACGCGCCTGCAGAACAGAGGGGGATGGATAACATCAGAGACATCGGACAAAAAGAAAAGAACATAGAAACCAGGATAGAAGAGGAAAACATCGAAATCGAAATAAAAGAAGAGAAACTCGAGACTGGGACAAAAGAGGATGCAGAGGTCAGGATGGAAGATGAAAACAGAAACATCTCAGGAAATAAAGGAGAAGAAGCGGAAAGAACCACAGGAACAGTTTATGTACTTGATAAAGTTGCAATAACTTTATCCGATACATTTTGCAATGACGAATGTGAACTAAGCTTAGGCAAAGCCAAAGTTCTGAAAACGTACCCAAGTGCTGCCAAGGATAAGCAGAGAATAAGTTGCTTTAACGAAGAAACTGATCAAATGGATTTCTCTAAAATGGAACCCCCATTGCACACTGGAAGCTCAGAGATTCAGAAAGTGTCACACTCAGACACTCTCAAAGCCAAAGTTCTGAAAACGTACCCAAGTGTTGCCAAGGACAAGCAGACAACAATTTGTTTGAACGAAGAAACTGATCCAATGGATTTCTCTAAAATGGAACCCCCATTGCATACTGCAAGCTCAGAGACTCAGAAAGTCTCACACTCGGACACTCTCAAAGCCAAAGTTCTGAAAACGTATCCAAGTGCTTCCAAGAATAAGCAGAGAATAAGTTGGTTTAACGAAGAAACTGATCAAATGGATTTCTCTAAAATAGAACCACCATTGCATACTGCTAGCTCAGACACTCAAAAAGTGTTACACTCACACTCAGGCACTCTTACTACATATTTGAACGCTGAAAACATCACAAAAAGTTTGACGAAAAAATACAAAAAATTAAAAAACGATGATGAGAGAGAGATAACGAAAATGAGGAGAAAAATTCTGTTCCTACAGCAAAAATTAAAAGCTGTAAGAACATTAGGAAGAAGAGAAATGGCCGCACTGAAAAAAAAGAAATTCAACATAAGTGAATTTTTAGATGCACATCATTGCCCTAATCCCGTGTCTCGTGCTATAGTTACAATGCAATTGCGTAAAGGCAAAAGGCCTTTTAATGCAGATGAATTGGATCTCGCAAAAAAAATATATCGTTACTCTGCACCAATGTACAAATACATGCGAAATGTTGGAGTCAAGCTGCCTGCTCCATCATCAATACGACACATACTTTTAGTAGAAAAATTGAGCGTGGAACAAGAAGCCAAAGTTTAAATAAAAGATAAAAATATTGATGAAACAACAATCGTTTTAAACACACTGGAAACAAAAAGCTTCCTCAGATTATAGGTTGACTACTATCTCGACTGCATTTTGCATTCATTAACAAAAGGAAACAACGGATAGAAAGTGGATGTCTGGTCATAAATATATAATTGCTGATTCAGTATGATTGGAAGATATTTCAACCTTCAGCTCTAAAGGTAATAAAATATTATTTATGCGTTTCAAATGAAAATAATGATCAATATAGACTTTAATTTGTAATATCCTTTTTAGAGCTGGATTCTACTGAACATTATCAAGTTGAAGGCTAGAAAATCTGTTTTGAGGACAACTACCCTAATAACTCCAGCATCGATATACATGGAATGATAGAAAAAGGCACAAAAGTATACATTACTCATTTGTAACTTCTTAGTTTTTGAAAAAAAAAAAAAAAAAAAAAAAAATAGGAAAACACTTACCGAAATTATAAAGAAGAGCTTGTTTAATTCATTTTTAAACTCAAAATAAAAGCGGAAGAACTGTATGCAGAAGGAAGCCGAGTATTCTTGTATTTTATACTATTTATCACTTCTATTTTTATTATGTATTAATATAAAAAAGTAGAGGAGACTGCGAAACTTGAAATTTCAAAATACTGTAAATAGGAAAGGTATACCAATAAAAATGTTTATTCAAAACAAGATCTGATAATACTTCATTTATTGAAAAATAAATTTTAAAAAATTACCTTTACTTATTCACACGCAGTGAGAAAAATTCTCTTAATTTTTTTACCAATTTCCTTGATCCAAAATACATTTTCTTTCCCAACTCCTCAGTGTCTTGCCTGTAAATAACAAAAGAGAATAAATTATTATATACAAAAAAAATACTACGGGTCAGTTAAGTATAGAAATTAATCTTTAAAATACAAAATTTACAATCAACAATTTTGATAATAATACTGCAATCATACACTTATATGTATAAGAGAGAAATATTTAAATCTACACTGAATCGGTGTTATTTATTTTATGATTACTAAATGAAATGCCTGATGCTTCTTTAACACAATTATAATTAGTAACAGACATGTATAGAATACTAAGATCTTATGACCACATTTTTGTAAGTTTGTAATAATTTAAATACTCAGCGAATTTCATATATACAAAAAAAATCAAAAACATATTTCAACCTTAAATCCATAAGAATACTCAGATTTCATATCATATTTTTACAATTTACTTAGTTCTATATGATATCCACATCTAAAGTTTCAATAAAAAGTCAATTTAAAATCCATATTAAATACTTAATATATACTCAAAGAACCTAAAATCCTAATTTAAATTGTACTCAGTATATATTCATATCCATATTTTAAATACTCAATGAATCTCATATCCATATTTCAAATACTCAATAAATATCATATCCATATTTAAAGAATACTCAGATTTAATATCCATATTTTTACTATGTACTTAGTTCCATATGATATCCATATTATCCATATCTAAAGTTTCAATACATAATAAATTTCAAATCCATATTAAATACTTAATATATACTTATTCATACTCAAAGAACCTAAAATCCATGTTTAAAGTATAATCTGTATGTTCATATCGATATTTAAATTATACTCAATATATTCATAATCATACTTTAAATACTCAATGATTCTCATATCCATATTTCAAATACTCAATAAATATCATACCCATATTTAAAAAATACTCAGATTTCATATCCATATTTTTACAATGTACTTAGTTCTATATGATATCCACATCTAAAGTTTCAATAAACAATAAATTTCAAATCCATATTATTATATATATATATGGATTAATACTTTATATATACTCCAAGAACCTAAAATCCTAATTTAAATTATACTCAGTATACATTCATATCCATATTTTAAATACTCAATGAATCTAATATCCATATTTCAAATACTCAATAAATATCATACCCATATTTAAAGAATACTCAGATATCATATCCACATTTTAAATACTCAATGCATCTCATATCCATATTTAAGAATACTCAGATGTCATATACACATTTTTAATACTCAGGTCTTTATGATATCCATATCTATTGTTAAAATACACAGTAAATCTCAAATACACCTTAAATACTTAATATATACTCAAAGAACCTAAAATCCATATCTAATTTATACTCAGTATATTCATATCCATATTTTAAATACTCAATGATTCTCATATCCATATTTAAATAATACTCAGATATTGTATCCATATTTAAAGAATACTCAGATGTCATATAAACATTTTTAATACTCAGTTCTTTATGATATCCATATTTAAATTATACTCA